>SJYC01056417.1:0-46254 GCA_006408675.1 Madoqua kirkii | reverse complement strand
TTATTTGTGCTTAAGTGTTATTTTAAAAATGTCCCAACTCAAAGTGACAAATATATTCTCATATTTTTAAAAACGTATCAGTAAAGGTATGAGGCTTTTAGTATATAACCTTTATCAGATGAATAAAGCTCTTTCTTTGCTTTTTGAAAGTTATTTTAAGTCATATATAGGTTTGCACTTGATTAAATGCTTTTTCTGAGTGTATCAGAATAATAATATAATCACTACATGAACATAGTGATTTAGAATAAATTTCCGTGTTAAAGTAGCTTTTACTGGGATAAATCTTACTTGACTATGATCTTTTGTGTTTTGACTCACTTTTATTTTCAGGTAGGTAACATTTTATCTAGAACTTGTGTTTTTCAATGCATAAGTAAAACAAATGACTTTTATTCTTATTCTCTTCTTATGCAGCTCTTGTTGTTGTTGTTCAGGCTCTCAGTCATGTCTGACTCTTTGCAGCTCCATAAACTGCAGGCAGTCAGGCTCCCCTGTCCTTCACCATCTCCCAGAGTCTGCTCAAATTTATGTCCATTGAGTCAGTGATTCCATCCAACCATCCCATCCTCTGTTGCCCCCTTCTCCTCTTGCCCTCAATCTTTCCCAGCATCAGAGTCTTTTTCAGTGAGTCAGTTGTTCACATCAGGTGGCCAAAGGATTGGAGCTTCAGCTTCAGTATCACTCCTTTCAATGAATGTTCAGGGTTGATTTCCTTTAGGATTGATTGCTTTGATCTCCTCGCAGTCCAAATTTACCCTCAAGTCTTCTCCAGCACCACAGTTCAAAAGCATCAGTTCTTAGGCACTCAGCCTTCTTTATGGCCCAACTCTCACATCAGTACATAACTACTGGAAAAACCACAGCTTTGACTATATGGACCTTTGTCGACAAAGTGATATCTTTGCTTTTTAATATGTTGTCTAGGCTTGTCATACTTTTTCTTCCATGGAGCAAGCATGTTTCAATTTTGTGGCTGCAGTCACTGCCCACAGTAATTTTGGAGGCCAAGAAAATAAAATCTGTCACTAGACTTACAGTAATATTAGCGTCATGAAATAAGGTGGGCATTTTTCTTTTTCTAGTTTTCTGGAACAATGTATATAATGTAGACATTATCTATTGCTGGACCACTTATCAGAATGCGCCTATATCAATGACCGGGCCTGGTATTCTTTGGACAGATTTCTTGAATGACCTTTTCAGTATCTGTGTGAAATACTGTATTTTATGTATTTTAAGGTTTATCTCTTTCAGTTCTTCAGTTTTATTGAAACATAGCTAGTTATGATATTTTCACGTTATTTTTTAAACTATCTGTTGTGATTAAATTTTTCTCCCAAAATTATTTCATTCATTCATTTATTCATTCATCCTGCTTGGGCAAAAAGCAGGATGAATGCTCCTCTCTGGGTTTGACTTTCCACATTTGCTATCCATTCTTTCTCTCACCCCCATGTGATCCTTTCCACCAGAAAATGTTTTGAACAAGGCTCTTTTCCAGTGGCTTTATCTTTCAAGGGCCTAGCCCTGGTCTTTGTGAAGATGCTGGAGGAGTTAGGCATGAGGGGAGGGAGGGGTGGTAGCCAAGTGGTGGAGGAGTGATTGCTGCAGCGTCCCCACAGTTAGTTTCTCATCAGTCTGTGTCAATTAAGCCAGCCCTCCTTGCTGCCAAGGTAACTGCAAACAGCTGGAAACACAGGCTCTGTAGTCTCATTCGAGTACTTGGTTTTGAAGCGACCAACGTGATGATCCAGATTACGCTTCTACTGACTACCTTTTAAAGGTTAATTTCAAAGTGAAAGAGACGTCATTTTGAAATTCCCTAGGGTTTAGTTGACCTCGGTTTGAAAAGCCATCTTAAAGGATTTCTACTTGTATGTATGCTTTCCTCTACTTATTTTTAATATTCATCCTTTATTATCCTAACACTTGCTAATCTAATCATACTTTACCAGCTTGAAAAAAAAGGGGAAGGTTATCCAGGCAGAGAAGATGACACTTGCCAAAATATGGAGGCAAGAAAGGGCAGGGGTGAACATGAGGAACAGCTCATAGAGGTTTCTAGAACACACGTGCATGAAAAGTGGGCAGCAAGGGTGGAAAATGGAGTTGTGAATGAATGAACGGCTCCAGAGACATAGAAGAAGGTGAGGGCTATAGCAGGGTCACTGGATGGCCGGTTAGGAGCAGTATCAGGAGAATGGGCATGGGGGGGTAGGTGTGTCTGCATGGAACTGAGGGCTGGGTTGTAGAGCAGAGACACCTGGGGTGGAATGCTTCCTTCCAGGTGGTCATTTTTGTCTTGATCCCATCTGCCTGCTGGACTCTGTGCCAGTGCTGTAGCTGCCTCCTCCATGCATGCCTGTTCAGTCGTGACGGACTCTTTGCGACCCTATGGACTGTAGCCCACCAGGCTTCTCTGTCCATAGGATTCTCCAGGCAAGAACACTGGAACAGGTTGCCATTTCCTCCTTCAAGAGATCTTCCCCACTCAAGGATGGAACCCATATCTCCTGCCTTGGTGACTGTCGCTTTACCACTAGCACCACCTGAAAGACAATGTCTGCCCTCATGGAGCGTATGGCCTAAAGGGGGGCTGGACATTGCATAAGCAAGCAGTGCAGTGAGGTAATCACGACATAATGATGATCATGACAAATAAGCTTGGAGTGCTGAGGAAGAAAGAAGCAGAGGGGTGTCATGATTCTAACTGCAGACACAGGTCCTTCACAAGGGGATCAAAGAAACTGTTTTGAGAGGCGACTCTTAGCTGAGACTGGAGACAGAGGGAAGGCTTGGGAAAGAACATTTGAGGGAGAAGGAACAGCAAAGCAAAAATAATCCTGAGAGGGAGAGTTGATGGGCATGCTCAAGGGACAGTAGGGAGGCGCAAACAGCTGGAAAATGTGTGTATGGTCTAGGGGCTGCTGACCATAGGGTGGGGGTGCTCAGACTCATCTTGGCGTGGTGGAGAGCCTTGGGAGGGCTTCAAGCAGGGAGGAAGACCTCTAAGCATCCTTCACACTCCTTCTGGCAATGAGGAGCCATGGGGTGTGAGGAGAAGCTGGAGCCCAGTTTGCATGCTGCTGTGGTTCTCCAGGCAGGAGATGATGGAGAGAGAAGTGGGCAGACTGGGGAGGTATTCTGGAGGTGGAGATGACAAGGATGGCCCAGCATGAGACTTGGACAGACATGAAGCAAAGGGAGAAATCAAGGATGATTCCTGAGGCTGTAGGTTGAGCAACTGGGTAGATGAAGCGGCCTTTACTGAGATGGGAAGGTGAAGGATGCAGCAGGGTTGGGGGAAGACAGATGGGCAGAAAAACCTGCTGGTGGTAAAGAGGAGAGAGTGACTTTAAGGAAGAGGAAAGTTGTTTTATTACGATGGAGAAGAGAGAGTTTGCTTGCAATAGGAGGAGAAAGGACCACTGGACTAGGCAAGTTGAACAGACAAGTATGAGAGGAGAGAGCTACTGGCCAAGGGGAACGCAGGGTGCTTGGACTGGGAAGTGAGCTGTGAAAGAGAAGGAATGGGAGGCTATTTGTGAGATGAGAACTGAAATTGTGCCCAGTCTTCTTAGGATGCCAAGCCATTTGCTGTCATGTGATGGAGTGAGGGGTTGGAGTGAAGACTAATTTACTCCTTTAAGTTGTTTGAAAATGGTTGGATAACCGAGCCTATGTTCCCATGATCACCTTACATCCTACCTGGTGCCATGTGGGGCTTTTTCGTTCCAGCAAAGCAGCTCAGTTTTTTCAAAGTGGAGCCTCCCATTCATTAAATATTTTTGAGTGCTTACTATAGATCAAGAACTCTGAAGGTTGGAGTATTCAAACATAGCCAAGGTATTATTTCAGTTCACAACCTACTTAGGAATAGGTGATAGCTGAATGAAAACTCTAAAACCAGGAAGCTAAGTAGGAGTTATAAGGAACAGCTAACAGGAAGGGAAGTTACATATAATTCCCATGGGCAGAGGGTGAACTTGGGGGAAGGAGAAGGTCACTGGAATATTGCCTAGAGGTGAAGGATGGGGCGAGGCATGGTAGAAGGGAGAGCAAGGTGAGCAAAAGCTGACTCCCCAGGCCATCCTCACTGCACACAGCTGGGGAGGAGAAACTGCCAGGGATTCAAGTGAAAAAGGCAGGAAAACCAAGTGTTCTGCCTTAGAAGAGAAGCCACGCAAAGGACGGCTGGGGCACAATCTCTTGGGGGGCCACCTTGGGGCTTCCCATTCCTGTCCCGTGCCCCTGAGATCACACAACTTCTAGGTAAGGGTGATCTCACTGCTGAGAACAGCTGAACACTGGAAGACTCTGGTCTGCCTAGGACTGGAGGCTTTCCAAAGTGCAGTGGGGACTACAGGTTGAACTGTTTTCGTTAATGTTACCATAATAATCGGCATTTCACACACTGCCTGTTATCTCCTTCTGGTATTTAGTAGATTGGAAATGTTCTGCCTGTGATTTTTTCATCTAGGCAGGCAATGGCACCCCACTCCAGTACTCCTGTCTGGAAAATCCCATGGACAGAGCAGCCTGGAAGGCTGCAGTCCATGGGGTCGCTGAGGGTCGGACACGACTGAGCGACTTCACTTTCACTTTTCACTTTCATGCATTGGAGAAGGAAATGGCAACCCACTCCAGTGTTCTTGCCTGGAGAATCCCAGGGACGGGGAGCCTGGTGGGCTGCCGTCTCTGGGGTTGCACAGGGTCAACACGACTGAAGCGACTTAGCAGCAGCAGCAGCAGAACCATTTATTCCAACTTCCCTCCTCCCTATACTTTGTTGCTTTCTCCTAAACGAGAGCTCACGACCATGAACTTTTTTTTTTTAATTTAGCACAAACTAACGGCAAGCATATTTGCAAATATTATAACAAAGAAAGGCATTATGTGGTTGAATGAAAGGCTCTTAAAGAATTAGATAAGATCCCACATTCCTAAATTTTAAATCAGTCCCTCCCCTGAGAAAATACACTTGAGCAATTTTTTTGTGTGTGCATGAGGAACAATTCTACTTGTTCATAAGTTAGAAAGAGCTTTAGAAAAACACACAGACACACAATGCTCCCTTTTTTGCATATGCCAAACATTTTCACCCAGGGCAAAATCAGTTGCTATTTTAAACAAATTGATTTTTCTGGAGGATGCTGTAAAAATATTATTGCAGGCAGAGCCTGCCTGGGGCAAAACAGTGTGAACTGAGGGAAGCTTGACTTTGGTGTTTCCCTGACTCCTCTTCTCTGTTCAGAGGCTGACCTCCATCAGCACTGGTCCTACCTGCCCGCCCAGGATTCAGATCTGTGATGGAGAGGACATGGAGTCTGGGAAGGTGGGGTCACCCATGGCTTATCCCCTAACCAACTACAACCTTCCCCTCTTTGGGACATAAAATGAGGGTATTGAATCACAAAGGATTAAAAAGTCAAATAACCCCAGGACAAAGGAGGTCATGTAAATAGATGAAGCAGTCCTGGCAGAGGACACTAGGAAATGGTAGAGACTCGGGCAGAGCGGAGAAAACGTGCCATGACCTAGGCCAAGGGCTGGCTCACTCCAGCCAACTGTTGCCATAGTTAGGCAAGCCTGGCGTTGTCAGAACCTCTCGTCTTTCAAGAGAACCAAAAATATGAATTTTATGTAAGTTTCACATCAAACCCCTCTTCAGCCCACACAAAATATATCTCCAGACCAGAAAACCATTATCCAGAAAGATACATGCACCCCAGTGTTCTTTGCCGTACTATTTACGAGAGTCAGGGTATGAAAGCATCCTAAATGTCCATCAACAGAGGACTGGATAAAGATGTGGTGTGTGTATATATATATATAGTGTGTGTATACATACATATATATGGTATATATATGTATATATACATAGATACATATGCTAAATTTCTTCAGTTGTGTCTAACTCTTTGTGACCCTATGGACTGTAGCCCACAAGGCTCTCCTGTCCATGGGATTTCCCAGGTAAGAATATTGGAATGGGTTGTCATTTCCTCCTCCAGGGAAACGTCCCAACCCAGGGGTCAAACCCACATCTCTATTGTGTCTGACTCTCATGACCCCATGGACTATAGCCTGGCAGGTTCTTCCATCCATGGGATTTTCCAGGCAAGAATACTGGAGCGGCTTGCCATTTCCTTCTCCAAGGGATCTTCTCAACCTAGGGATCGAACTTGGGTCTCCAGCATTGAAGGCAGATTCTTTACCGCTGAGCCACAGGGAAGCCCATCTACTTTGCTATGCACTGGCATATATATATATATATATATATATATACACACACACATACATAAAATATTCTGTAATATATAATGGAATATTACTCAGCCATAAAAATAGTACCATTTGCACCAACATAGATGGACCTAGCAATTATCACACTAAGTGAAGTAAGTCAGTCAGAGAAAGGCAAATATCATATGATATCACTCATATGTGGAATCTAATTTAAAAATGATACAAAACAGAAATAGACACATAGACATAGGAAACAAACTTCGAGTTACCAAAAGGGGAATGTGGAGAGGGAGGGATGAATCAGGAGCTTGGTATTAATATAACGCACTATTATATGTAAACTAGGTAACCAACAAGGACCTACTGTGTAGCACAGGGAGTTCTACTCAATATTCTGTTAATCTATATGAGAAAAGAATCTGAAAAAGAATGAATATATGTGTAACTGAATCACTTTGCTATATGCCTAAAGTTAACATTGTAAATCGACTATACTCCAGTAAAATTAAGGCAAAACAAACCAAAAAATACATCTCCAGGCTGTATCTGGCCTGCAGTGCTAGCTGTGTGATCACTGGGCTAGCAGTCTCTATCAGTGGAGATATCTCTGGCTCCATCAGTAACTGGGAGAAAGGGTCTGCCGTTTCCACTGAGTGTTTGAACTGCAACCTCTTACACTAAGAAAGCCCTGAGGGTGTGTCCTAATGTTGGAGCTGGCCGTTTTATGACGGGTCATTGGGAAGATTACTCGCAGCTCTGTGCCTGTTCCCCTAACAGATTATGCCATCTTGGCAATTTGGTGCTCTGCCCACACATAAGACAGCACTATTTATGTGTAAAAAGTGATCCAGTCAGTGCAATCAAGTCCACATGCAGAGTTGGCATTTAAGTCCAGAGTAACGTTTTAACAGAGTAACTGTCTGAATCAGATGGGAGCCCCCTTAGTGGCCATGAAATGGGGAGTTCCTAGAGATCTGAGTTATGAGGGGACAACTGTAGGGTGAATCTTTGACTACATAATTGTACCCAACTAGAATATCTTTATTTTAACTCTCTGCCCCAAACCCATTCACCATTCCATATACTACTGAAAACTCACCTTCTTGCCTTGGCACTCTGGAATTAAGGAAAATTTAGCTCTGCCCAAGGAGCTCTTGCAGCCTTCATTTAGTCCAAATAATGGTTAGGTTTCTTAACTTTCAAAACGAAATAACAACTTTGTCATATATTCATATCTGATGTCCAAGACATAGGACTCTGTTCATTCAGCATTCTAGTATTTGCCAGTCTTCAGTATGAAAATGACTGCCTTTTAGTTGCAGACAAAAGCCAAGTTGAAATAACTGATAACTTTTAAGTTAGATCAAAGTATACACCAGCCGTTTATTGTTTAATGTTTATTAAGCTCTCTCTCTGACTCTTGTTGGCTTGTTCAGGAAGCTGTATTCCTGGACCGCAATAACTTTGTTCCCTGCAGAAATATCTTCACTGAGTCGTGTTGGTTATCATGCCCATGACTTTTATGGAAGGCCATTTTAAGAATCAGCCAAATGAAGTACATTTTCCCATTTTCTCTAAAAACTATTGTGGAAGATATTGTCCATTATGTTGCTCAATGTTCCTGACACAATGATCCACGTCATAAATCCCTCTTAGAATTTAATATTAGGCAAATGTTTGCTTCTTTTGGCACCACAAAATGCTTCTTCCTAAGCAATCTTGAAGCTGCTGGATGTTAGGACTCCCTTTCTTTTATTGCCTTGGCTGCTGGGAATCTTAAAGCCTGCATTTATGCTGGCAGCGACCATAAGTTTCCAAATCGGGCTCAGAATTATCTTACTGCTTCATTTTCTTGGTGTTGACCGATTTTTGTTTTACTTGTTTTCTGCATATATGTGTTTTATTATATGTTGATTAATGTAGTTTTGGAAGTAAGCAGTACATAAATTATTTATACATTTTATGATCACTTAAAGCATATGTTGTTTTATTATTGTTTCCAAATTAGTTCATTTGTATCTCTTTAATCTTCTCAGCTGGAATTGGAATTTCTTCTTTTTTTTGTACAAAATCTTTCAATTGTATTTAACACAAAGCTTCACACTCAGTTAGCACTCAATAAATACTTGCTAATTTGTTCACCTCACCCTTGACTAATGACTCATTCCCAAGCCACTGAAAGAAGGAAGAAAGCTCATATCATGTAAAGAATGAAAGTTTATTCATCAATGTGAAGTGAGCAAAAAGACAGGTTTCATACATTTTCTCCCTCCTCTGCAAATGAGTAGGGCATCTGACACAGCAAGAACTGTCTTACCCAGAGAAGGCCTGGATTCTGGGAGGGATTCCCAATGGGCAAGAATACTTCAAGATCAGAGAATGACCTCCTACTTACATAAAGACTTCCTGGACTTCCCTGGTGGCACAGTGGTTAAGAATCTGCCTGCTAATGCAGGGAACATGGGTTTGATCCCTGGTTCAGGAAGATTCCATATGGCACGGGGCAGCTAAACCCGTGTGCCACAACTATTGAAGCTGTGCTCTGAAACAAGAGAAGCCACCACAATGAGAAGCTGGCGCACCGCGCTGAGAGTAGACCCCGCTCACCATAATTAGAGAAAGCCAAGTGCAGTGGCGAAGACCCAGCCAAAAACAAATTAAAAAAAATAACAATAAAACAAGATTTTCCCGTACTTTGCAAACATGTGTTGAGTCTTTTACCCTGTGCCTGGCACCATCCCAGTTGGGGGAAGGCAGAGATGAGGGAGACTAGAGATGGCCTAGTCTTTGGGGTTGCCCAGAAAAACACAGACTTCAGGGCCACGATTCACAGAATAGACCCAGAACACTGCCATTAGGATCATCTCTCTCTTGGACTTGCCTAGCTTCGTGGAACCGGGAAAGAGATGCAGAGTAAAGGTGACGGAGAACCAACCACCAACTACTTTACAATGAACGTCCACATGCAGCTCAGGCTCTCTCCATCTTCCAATTGTTGGACCAGTAAGTCCAACCCTGCCATATTCTGCACCCTTCTGCCTACAGCCATGATCTGGCTGGGCTCAGGAGAGGCACAGCTCACACCAGAGACAGAGGATTGTATGCTCACCTGGAGCTGGGGATTATGATGAAGAGGCACTGATTAGATCTGCAATAAACTCACCAGCTACCTCAAAGCTAAACAGTCTGCATTGTCGAGGGAGGAACACTATTTTCTTGGGCAGTATGTCTTTTACTGCCCATTTACATAAATTGTTTACTGACCCTGTGGAGTACCATGACTGCTTAGCTGCTAACACACCCCCAAATTTGCAGTAACAATCTCTTATAACATGGATGCTGTTAATTCACTAGGCAATACATATCTCTGACTTTGATTTTTTTTTTTTTAGTAATAATAATATTCTCAGGAAAAAAGCAAATGATGGTCACAATCTATTTCAGAGGGTGTTTAGTCATTTAGCATACATCTGTGAAATGTTACTTAATCTTGGGTGGTCTGTGTGCATAATTATGTTTTAATTTGCACATGATTGCTGACTCTCATATCACTTAAACAATCAGGATGCATCCAACGACTGACTGTTGTCTTATAACATTTTGTTTTCCCCTTTGGAACTATTGGAAAGAGACCATCACATCCCACAACCATCTGCAATATTGCATGTGTACAGCTGAATATTGAATAGATATTATGAGTATTGAATTTGGCAGCACTTCTGCAGTCATATTTCGATGTATTTTTCATTGCCAACTGAAAAGAAAATGAAAAGAAGGAGGAAAATGGTTAAAGTTCCCTGGGTTCCATGGAATTGCCCTTGCATTTCTATATCTTTCTTCTCATTCTTTGTTTTGTTTCCCCCCTTAATAATAATAATATTTTTTGCATAGTACACATATTTCAAAAAGGTCACCCAATCAAGTATGGTGTTTGGTCTTTACTGTAAAATGAGTGGGCTTATCAAACATTTATTTATGTATGAAAAAAGCAAAGGCACAGGATGTTGATGACTTATGGTGACTAATATCATTGTTACTCAGTGATAGAGTAATAATGAGAGACCAAGAGACTAATAATCGGAGACCGAGAACTCTTGGTACCTACCGCCAAACACTTCCCACTCAGTAGCACTGCTGTCTGACTACAGGATGATGTGGTGGGAGATCATTCCTGTCAAAACTTAGAGTATATCTCCAGGATGTCAAGAGTGATTATGGAACTGAATACCAAGGGCCAATATCTATCTAAAAAATAGCCTTTTTACAGGTGAAGGGCCAAGAATATGCCTGTGTTTCTTTTTCTGGGTCCCTTTCTCTGATAGAGGACATCTGAACAGAGACCAAAATAAAATGAGGAAGGGAACTATGTGAACAGCTAGTAGAAGTAGAAGCTAGTAGAAGAACACTCCTGGCTGAAAGAAAAGCAAGTTTAGGATTCCCGAGATGGGAGTGAACCTCGAGGCCAGGGTAGCTTCCCGGCCTGGAATCCCGAGTGAGGTTGGAAGGTTAGTTAGCTGAAATGAGATCACAAAAGGTCTTGCGGGTTATTCTGAAGTCGTTGGTTTTTCCTTTGTATGAGCTGGAAAGCCAGTAGAGGACTGACATGATGTGACTTGAGATTTAAAACAATCACTCCAGCTGCTAAACTGAGAACAGACGATCACGAGGCAAAGTTGCAAACAGGGACATCAGTTTCCAGGAGAGACGCTAGTGGCTCAGGCCCGAGTATGTGCAGTGGAGGTGGAGGAGTGATCAGGTTCTGGATGGATATTGAAGGTAAAGTTGGTAGCATTTGCTGATGGATTAGATACAGGTGTTGAGAGAAAGAAGTCAAGAAGAAATTATTTCCTTTAATAAAACCCTATGTTCCCATAGAAAGAGTAAGAGTTAAAAGAAAACAACATAAGGAGAACTGATACTTCTGTTTAGAAAAACAATATTCTAGATGCAATCTAGTAGGGATTATGTAATGGCACCCCACTCCAGTACTCTTGCCTGGAAAATTCCATGGACAGAGGAGCCTGGCAGGCTGCAGTCCATGGGGTTGCGAAGAGTCGGACACGACTGAGCGACTTCACTTTCGCTTTTCACTTTCACACATTGGAGGAAGAAATGGCAACCCACTCCAGTGTTCTTGCCTGGAGAATCCCAGGGACGGGGCAGCCTGGTGGGCTGCCGTCTGTGGCGTCGCACAGAGTTGGACACGACTGAAGTGACTTAGCAGCAGCAGCAGCAGCATGCCTAGCCCAGCCTTGTGAGTGAGTGCTTTGTTGGAAGATGGACTCAGTCATAATTGTTTGTTACCCTTCCAATCAAAGGTGGGATCCGGCTAAAATATACAAGATTGGGTTACACTCTAATCTCAGCTAGAGGGTTTTAATGCCCTAATTTCCCCTTTTTCCAACATTCCAGTGTGTGGGCTTTTGTGACCTGCTACCAACTAGCTCAATGACAGTTTTTGTCTCTCTGCCAGCCCTGGGGCTGAGGTACAGGGCTGGGAGTTTTCTGAGTGTTCCTTCTGTGCTAAGAGCTAGCCTGAGGCCACATGAATAAGAGCTGATTCAGTGTGAAGCCATCTGAAGGAGAATTGGTCCAAGTGGCTTTGGGGGTCTTAATACAAGAACAAGAGAGAGAGACAGCTCGACATAACCCCAGGAAGGGAGTTGGACCTTCTCTGGAAGTCATTGAGGAGTGCCCCTGACCAAGAGTGTCACAATTGTTACTACTGTTAATGACTGAGAGACCCTGTGTAATTCATTATCCTGTCCAGTTGAACAAGAGCACTTCTGTGAGGCATCTCTTCCAGCAGGACTCTGCATAAAAGAAAGTTCTGTCTCTACCATGTCTCGAGATCTCAGCATCAGGGCTCCAGGTACATTTCCAAAAGCTGCCCTCCCTGTTTCACAGGAATCTGATTCATAGCAACCTGGCTACAAGAGTTCTGCTTCCACAAAGAGCAATTAGATGCTTGCATGCAACCTGACAAGTGACAGAGGAACCCTAGAAATCCAAGAGTCTCTTCTGAGATTCTTTGGAAATGGGGGTGGGGAAAGGAGCTTGTCACCTCTGGGGGAATGACACTCATTTCCCCCTCATTATAGTCAGCATCTCCTCTGCAGAGCAGTTTCTGATAGTGATCATGAGACCAATGTACAGATAAGAAACCTCTACAAAGAGATCTAATCCAAAGTCACAGCTGAGACAAGCTTTAGACAATGAAAAGGAGTCCAGACGACATTAGATTTGACATTTCCCCCTTAGAGGAAGATTTCATCTTGGAGTCACACCAAAGTTCATGCAATATTTCATTATCCAGGCACTGATTACCTGATACCTGGCTTCCTCAGACCCCTAAAGATGAATCTATCACAAAAATACAATTGTGTTGTTTCTCACTCATTGTCTCCCAAGCATGATTAATCAGGCAGTGGATTATCCAGGGCTTCTCTATTTCTTTTTTTGTTTTTCTCTGTCTTTGATGATTTTATAAACCAGTCTAACCTTCCTCCACCGCAGAGTGAGTATGAGTTGAAAGAAGAGGTACAGCTCAGTGCATAGTCCCTGTGTTTGGGAGTTAGGAGAAAGGATTTGGTGTGGCAGAAACTAAATGGCTTAAAAATGATATTGGATTCTCTTTAAGTTTTAATTATCCATGTTATCTCTGCTTTCATTATTATGGATCCCTGAACGTTACAGTAACGGCTGCACAGTTGATAACTGCAGCATGTAATCACGACGTCTGCTCTGTAATCATATTTCAGCATGCCATTTATCAGGGACCATTAGAACTCAGAATGCTGGGGAGTAGCAGAAATAAACTAAAGACAAGCTCAGAGTGCTTTCTTAAATGTCCCGGCCATTTTTCATTACTATTTTCTTAAAAACTGACTCCATGCAGACTAAGTCTCCTCTTTGTTTTGAAAGTTCAGAATCCAGTCTGTAAGATCCACTATGGAACCACACTTTCACCCTCTTCAGATTGAAATAAATTAGGTTGGTTGTAAGCTATACTCAATGCATGGGGTCACAGAGTCAGACGCAACTGAGCTTCTGAACAGCAACAGTGCATATTAGCTATGGAAGTTCCAGAAGGAGTTCATTGTTGGACAGCCTTGCCATCTTGGGATTACTTTTTCCAGACCCTGGACTGAAGCATCAGGTGAAGACCTGGCTGAGACCTGTTCCAAGCAAATGTGTGTTTTTCAGGATTGATGAGGCTCAGAGTCCAAACAGAGAGGTCACCCCAGTGAAGAGTCACACAGCACAAAGTGTTGTGGTTCCAAAAACAGAGGGTGGGGCTCCAGAAAAGACCTCGCCTAAAGGAGTTTTAGAAATCAGGCAGAAGACAGTATAATTATTATGTGGGAATCCTGTCTATGGGTGACTTGTCCTGGCCTTGAAATTGGGGTGCAGGGGCAAATTTCTAGTCCTAGAAGAGGATAGGAAACAGCAAGGGAATTGGGCAGTTGGCAAAAATTAAACTGGCATTCAGTGCTGGGACCTGGAGCCTGGGAAAGAGAGCAGGAGCTCTCAGACCTAAATTGTGACTCAGCTATTAGTGGAAGAGTTTAAATGTGCCTCTAGGTATAAGGTGCTGTGTGCATGCTTGTGTGCTCAGTCACGTCCAGCTCTGAGCAACTCCATGTTCTATAACTTGCCAGGCTCCTCTGTCCATGGGATTCGCCAGGCAAGAATACTAGAGTGGGTTACAATTTCCTTCTCCAGGGGATCCTCCTGACCCAGGAATTGAACTCATGTTTCCTACATTGCAGGTGAATTCTTTACTGCTGAGCCATGTGGGAGATAAAGTGCTTAGAACATAGTGATAACGTATTAGTAATAAGGCATTCCAGTAGCTCAGCTGGTAAAGAATTCGCCTGTAGTGTTGGAGACCCCAGTTTGCTTCCTGGGTGAGGAAGATCCCCTGGAGAAGGGCATGGCAACGCACTCCAGTATTCTTGCCTGGAGAATCCCCATGAACAGAGGAGCCTGGTGGGCTACAGTCCATGGGGTTGCCAAGAATCAGACACGACTGGAACGACTAAGCAGCAGCAATACATAATAAAGTATTAGTATCACAACCATTATTATTCTCTGATGCTGGGAGGGATTGGGGGCAGGAGGAGAAGGGGACGACCGAGGATGAGATGGCTGGATGGCATCACGGACTCGATGGATGAGTCTTAGTGAACTCCGGGAGTTGGTGATGGACAGGGAGGCCTGGCGTGCTGCAATTCATGGGGTCGCAAAGAGTCGAACACGACTGAGCGACTGAACTGAACTGATGCCAGGAATGCCACATCCTATTTCTGATAACAGAGGAGGCAGTGGTTGATAACAAGTGCCTAGTCTCAGTTCAGTGCTGGGTAATGGAGTGCTCACCCCGGCTGTTGTGTGTGTGGCTCTTTGGCTCCTGCCTTTCCCATCTCTGTGCTGATCTAGGATTTGGAATAAGAATGATCCATCAAGTGGAGGGAACAGGAGGTCAGCTTGTGAGAAGCTGGACAGATAGGCAAGAGGTAGGGCTGGCACCCATGAGGCGGACTGAGAATAGCCTAAATAGATGACTCCCAGGCAGTAACACGTAATAAGCAGCTCTCAAACACAGAGCATGCCTGCTTTCTGTGTGGGGAAACATAAATCTTCTTGTATCAAAATCGATTTTTTTGTTTTTCTGAAATAAACGTTCAGGGATTCAAATGTGGATAATGCTAACTCTCTTCCCAGTAATCTACAGGCTTTTGTGGACTGTAAGGGTTCAAGATGAATAGATCTATTGTTTGATTGACGCTCTCCTGCAGCCTGGGTGGGCACAGCATCTCATGGGAGCAGGAACAATGGGATGACTACTGAGGACTCCTGTGATTAATTCCGTCTCTATAGAGTTAATTCAGTCTGAAGCCCATGTGACCACTTCCATCTGTATCGGTGCAACTGGGTTTGGAGGAGTTTTTATTAAAAATTCTCAAATCAGTTCTGTACAACAGAATTACCTCCTTACCACTCCATATCTCCTGCCAAGTACTTGATAAAGTGTGTTCTACAAATGTAGATAAGAAGTCATGATAAGAAAACTCACTCCTGCTGAATATTGGAATTACCCGGCTGATGCGGCTGGCAAACGTGAAAACCAGGACAAATCTCCACTGGAGAATTTTCAAACTGTTAGAGGTCATCCATCGTCCTGGGGCAAAGTTTGAAGGGAAAAATGAGAGATCCTTCAGTTTACCCACATACTGGTGAACCCAGGCTGCTCAAAACTGGATGATTTCCAAATATGTCAGGTCTAATCAAGACCTCTGAGTTGGCACTGGCCTCTGAATCAGCCCCCTTGAGCTAGGATGGGCTTCCTGCAGGATGAACCTTCTTGCATACCTTTAGCTTCAGCAGGCAGGGGACCTCTTGTTTTCTGTGGACACATCGTGTTAACTGAGGAAAAAGGCTAGGATCCTAGCCAGCCATGCCAGCACCTACAGAGGGGCAGAGGAGTGACTGAGTGGGAAATAGTAACAGTGTTAAGGAGTAGTGACAATAGGGGATTGGCAGGGGAGCGTTTATTTGCCTTTGGGGGAGTGAGGAGGGCTGGGCAACCTGGAACAGCTATGGCAATCTTTTCATTTATTCACTTATTTTTAAAATATTGGGTCTTGGTTGCTGTGAAGGCTTTTCTCCAGTTGCAGTGAGCTGGGGCTACTCTCTAGTTGTGATGGGCAGCCTTCTCACTGTGGTGGCTCTCTTGTTGTGGATCACGGGCTCTAGGGCTCAAGGGCTTCAGTAGTTGTGGCACATGAGCTCAGGAGTTGTGGTTTCCAGGCTCCAGAGCACAGGCTCAATAATTGTGGAGCACGGGTTTGGTTGCTCTGAGGCATGACGGATCTTCCCGGACCAGGAATCAAACCTGTGCCTCCAGCATCGGCAGGTGGATTCTTTACCACTGGGTTACCAGAAAAGCCCAGAAACCTCTTTTTGAGTGTTTTTGTCTTGGGGATTTTTTTGGTAATAAGTACCACTCCCTGGTGGCTCAGGGGGAAAGAAAGAACAGAATCTGCCTGCCGATGCAGGAGATGCAGGTTCAAACCCTGGGCTGAGTAGATCCCCTTGAGAAGGAAATGACAACCCACTCCAGTAATCTTATCAGGGAAATCCCATGGACAGAGGAGCCTGGTGGGCTGCAGTCCATGGGGTCACAGAAGACGCGAACATAACTCGGCAACTAAACAACAATGAATACTGTATAAAATTATAACCTGCCCTGAAAAGTGGTTTATCACAGCAAGAACATCAGAAAAGAAGAGAAAATGCTGGACTGACTCCTGGCGCTGGAGGAGTCACTGAGCACGAGTGAGGCACTTTCCACCTCTCTCCCTCGGGTTCTACACCTGCAGCTTGGAGCAGTGGAGACAGGGAGGAGCAGAGGACGTGTCCGGACTGTTCTGACTCTAACAGCTCAAGTCCCTGAGTCCTGGCCCTTGCCCCATATATAAAGTCCCAACAACACCCAACTTTTCACTCCACTGAACACTTAGATTTCCTCTGAAACATCTATTCTTCACACACACTTGAGCCATGGAGATAAAACACTTGCCTGAGATAGATAATCATTTAGCCAAGAAAACAAAATGGGAAAGAAGATGAAGACCCATCAGCAGAACAGATGGCTCTGCACACAAGGCAGAGAGACCCACAGGTGAGACAGAGGGCAAAGCTGATGGAGAAGCGGATAAGAGGTGTCAGGAGGGTAGACAGATGGAGTGGGGAAGGAAGCACAGCAGTGACAAGTGGAGCAAGGGTATCATCAGCACTGGTATCATCTTACACAGAGAGACAGTCATTCAGGGCAATTGGAACACAGGAGCATACAGCCCTGCCCTCCTCCCTGGCTTCTTCCCTGCCCCCAATTGAAACAGCAAGTGGTTTTCAAAATCAAAATGGGGCATTGCTGATCACTGAGGGTACTGTTGTTCACTGCATCAAGCGGTTTACATCTATTAGCTATTTCATCTTCCCAGTGACCTCATGAGTTGGCCTTATTTCTATTATTATTATTATTCCAGTTCTAGGAATGGGGGGAAAAAAAGGAAGCTCCACTCAGCTAGTAACTGCTGTTACTGGGCTCAATTTGTTTTTTTACATCGTTGGGTCATAGCTGTGGCACATAGACTTAGTTACCCTGTGGTATGCGGGGAATTTTGTTCCCTGGTCAGGAATTAGACCTGAGTCCTCTGAATTGGAAGGTGATTTCTTAACCATTGGGCCTCCAGGGAAGTCCCCCGAACTGAGCTTGGCTGACTCTTAAGCCCATGTCCTTCTCAGTGTCCCCTCCTGCAACCAGCACACTTCCGGTCTATGGCATGTGAGCTCTGGTGTGTTCCCCTGTCTCTCTTCCTTTTCTCCCCTTTTCTGAGACACAGGTCCCAGCAGATTGGAGCATAAGGAGATCTTTGCTTCACTTTTTCCTCTTCTTCTCTGCCTCCCTCCTTCCCTTTTCTGGCCAAGGGTCCTGTTTATAACATAGAATGTACCAAGAAAACATCCATTCACCACTTCCCTAATTTTTCTGGCAATTGTAATTAAATCAACTCAGAGGCTGTGGGAAGCTTTGGTAGTTAAATAATTTGGGTAAGAGAATATTTAATTAATTGCAATTACACATGCCATCTTGAAGTTCATTTCTATTTTAATTTTAGCACAAACTGGATTGTACAAAACATTTTTTTTCTTTTTTGCCACCAAAACCTGTCTGTTTCTTCCCATCTTTCTTATCATTCCTCTTAACCTTGAAATCTTTACTTCCTTCTTTCCCTGTATTTGGAGGCACAGGCGGTCAAAGGGTACCAGTCATAGTCAAGTTCTGCATACGAGGGGTAATGGAAACCACAAAAGAACATAATCTTGGCCTACCAGATGCATATGATCCAATGGAGGATACAACCCATAAATGCATAAAAATGTGAAGAATATAAAGGGCCCCCTGGATGATAATTCCATGTCCAATGTGCTGAAGAAGGTGAGGTGGTTTTGAGTCTCCTTTGAGATGCGTGTAGCATTCGTACAGATAGACAGAAATAGGAACAATAGTTCCTAGGAAGAGGAGGGTTTTGATTTAGAACTTATGACTTGTATTCCTTTCCTCTTTACCCTCTTCTTCACTGATTCACTTACTCATTCACTCAACAAATGAATGACCAGACAGTGGTCTCCAAAATGTCTGTCTTGAACCCCAGGAAACTCCCTGCCATGCTCTGGGTCTTCCCATCTGAGCTCGATGGGTGCAGCCCTGTCATGCCCTGCCCTCCAGGAGTCTCTGGCAGGCCCAGTGCCTCCAAGGCCCCCGCCATTCCAGCGAGCTGAGTTGTCCACTGCCAGCTGTGATTGTCGTGGGTGTGCCCTCACCTGGCTGAGGCAATGTAGCTTAGCTTACAACTGTATAAGGACCACAGGAGGGGAAACCTACCCAGTGGGTCCCCTGACTTTCTTCTACTCTGCTAACTGAGCATCTTTCTCGGGCGCTGATGTTCCAGGGCCTTGGGAGACTCCCTGAGGTGCTTTGTCTGGAAGGCTAAGACTTGACATTCTCTGACATCCTTGACATCTGGCATGAACCTCATCTCAAAGTCAGACTCTGAACTGGCTCTGGGGCATCTATATTTTTCTGATTTCCTCTCTATATCCTCCTATCAGAAGGAATTCTGGTTTCATTCTAAACGAGGACCTGAGCGTGGTGACTATCATTGCTTTATTTCATTTAGCCATTAATTTGTCCATAAACCATGTGTCAAGCAGCTTCTGTGTGTCAGGTACTGTGCTGGGCTTTGTGGGACATAAATGAATACATGGTTCTGTTCTTAAATCTTTGGAGATAAATGGAGTTTGCTGTTGCCAGCTGTGATTGTCGTGGGTGTGCCCTCACCTGGCTGAGGCAATGTAGCTTAGCTTACAACTGTATAAGGACCACAGGAGGGGAAACCTACCCAGTGGGTCCCCTGACTTTCTTCTACTCTGCTAACTGAGCATCTTTCTCGGGCGCTGATGTTCCAGGGCCTTGGGAGACTCCCTGAGGTGCTTTGTCTGGAAGGCTAAGACTTGACATTCTCTGACATCCTTGACATCTGGCATGAACCTCATCTCAAAGTCAGACTCTGAACTGGCTCTGGGGCATCTATATTTTTCTGATTTCCTCTCTATATCCTCCTATCAGAAGGAATTCTGGTTTCATTCTAAACGAGGACCTGAGCGTGGTGACTATCATTGCTTTATTTCATTTAGCCATTAATTTGTCCATAAACCATGTGTCAAGCAGCTTCTGTGTGTCAGGTACTGTGCTGGGCTTTGTGGGACATAAATGAATACATGGTTCTGTTCTTGAAATCTTTGGAGATAAATGGAGTTTGCTGCTGCTACTGCTGCTAAGTCGCTTCCGTCATGTCCAACTCTGTGCGACCCCATAGATGGTAGCCCACCAGGCTCTGCCATCGCTGGGATTCTCCAGGCAAGAACACTGGAGTGGGTTGCCATTTCCTTCTCCAGTGCATGAAAGTGAAAAGTGAAAGTGAAGCCACTCAGTCGTGACCGACTCTTAGCGACCCCATGGACTACAGCCTATCACGTTCCTCCATCCATGGGATTTTCCAGGCAAGAGTACTGGAGTGGGGTGCCATTTTATCACATGTGAAAAATCACACAACTCAGGGTAAGCTAAGTTCCACAGTACAGGATGACGGAAGATATGTCTAACTCAGTCTGGGGAGCAGAGCCAAGTCTTGAGATGAGTAATACATTATTGTAAAGCAGAGAAGAGGAACTGAACATTCTAGATGGAGGGAACAGCTTGTGCAAAGGCATGGTGACAGGAGCTTGGGGAGGGGTGGGAGTTTTTTCCCTAAAAGGAGCTACATGGCCAAGAACTAGATCCAAGACTATTTGTCTCTCTGAGGAGAGGGTCATCATAACCTTGTATGGGAAAAGCAGCATGGAACAGTGACAAGTCCCAATTTAGTATTAAAAGTTCTGGATTTGTGTTGCAGACACCAGATGCTCTGGGTTTGAATTCTAGCTTCGCCATGTACCATCTGTATGCTCAAATTTCCCATCTCATTTTTGTCACTTATACAACAGACCAATCTGATCTTGCAGAGCTATTCTCGGGACTAAATGAGATAAGACTAAATAACATTTAACCAAAGTTAATATTAAAGTTACCTTTATTTTTAATAAAACCTTTGTGGACAATTAGGTGCTTCAGCAATATAAAGAACTGCATAATCTCTGCACAATCTTGCCAAATTTCAACCCTAAATTCATGGGTACCAGCATTTTTAGATTTTAGCTAGTCTTGTGGTTTGACCTTGTGTAATCCTACAGACCCTATTTCCCAAGTGAAATCAAACAATTTAATGTTGAAATAGGAATTTGTGTTAGAGTAGGGGCATGGCCGATGATCATGTCATGAGAGCCTGAATCTCCCACTTTCTCAACCCACCCAAGTGGTGCTGTCCTTCACAGTGAACTGATGAGTCTTGGAAACAGAGAAACCAGCTCTGCTCACATCATCTATAAGGATGCGATTTGCTGAGCACTTTTGCCAAAGCTGCTCATGCCTTGTTGTGAAGCCTGCTTTTCTTTTGTTTGCAGAGTTGATCAAGTGAAGAGGCTCCATTGATGATGAAGCTGCATGAGTATGTTTCTTAACCAGCCAGCTCTCCAAGGGCTTTGTTGAGCTCAGGTGATGCTACCCTTGGAGGTCCAGGCTGAGAAACTTTCACAAACCTGAGATTCCCTCTCACAGTACTATTTACATCATCCCATCCGTTTCTTCTAGAGCAAAATTGTAACAGTGCAGATCATGTATTGATACTGTTAGCAGAGATGGGGCAGTAAATGCAATACATGCCTCCTAGCTTTTCTAAATAGGTTTAAGCACAATTTTAAAATTTCATTTTTAATCAAAAAGCATTCTGTGCTTTTCATAATGTGTAAGACAGTGGCGAGCTGTATAAAGAGAAAGTTAATATCCTTCTGATCTTTCTGGTTCCACTCAACTGAGATCATGGTTCAGTGCCGGTGTCCTTCCATCTTCCTCTCTACGAACACACACACACACCCTTTTTCCTATTTGCTTGATTTGGTTAGTAGGATAATTCAGTACATATAACCCCATAATTTGCCCCCAAGCTATAGCCCCATAGTTATAACTCATAGACCTATATATATTATATATTATATTCACACATATTTCTGGGATAGTGATTCATAATGAGGGGTTGCTATGCTGTTTGTACAGGACACCCCAGGTCCTGTTCCACAAAGACTGCACCATCAACATTTGAGAAGATTCCTTGCCCCGCTTCCTTCCTGGTCCTGTATAGTATCAGGTTTTTATTTTTTGCAAATCGTCAGAACTAGACATTCATGGAGTTAATCTTCTTTCCCCCACTCTCCTCCCTCCAGGGCAGTCAGATGACCATTGTCTGAGTGTCAGTAGATCATGCAGAAGCTGGGTCCTGTCCTGACTCTCTTGCTTGACGAGAATTCAGCCCGTTATTCACAAGCTGTTCAGCTCACCTTTGCTTTGCTGGCAGGGCTCAGCTGAGTTCTCAGGAAGAGTTAGAAGCACAAGTACATTTAGTGTGAAATAGCCCTGACAGCTCTAAAAGGTTGTGTTTTATTCATTAAAAGGAGGCCTAACAGTGAAGCTAAATACCGTGGTAGGGAAGGATTCCCTAAACACCTGAGGAGACATTTGAAACAGAGGCCAAAACTCCCTTATCTGCCAAAGCCTCTTATCTGTTGAAGATGAAAGAGAAAGAAAGAGAAGAGGAGGGAGAGAGAACGGATGAGTCTGAAATCCTGTCCTGAGCCCTTGTAGGATTGTTGTCAGACCCTCAGTGCCGTAAAATCACCTAACTCCAGGCCTGCTAGGGCTTTTCTGGTGGCTCAGCTGATAAAGAATCCGCCTGCAGTGTGGGAGACCTACATTCGATTCCTGGGTTGGGAAGATCCCCTGGAGAAGGGAAAGGTTACCCACTCCAGTATTCTGGCCTGGAGAATCCCATGGACTGTATAGTCCTTGGCTGGGGAGGCAGGGGCAGCGGTCACAAAGAGTCGAGGACACGACTGAGCAACTTTCAATTTCCAGGCCTGCTACACGGTCAACACTTTGTAAATTGTGATGGCTGTTATTATTACTAAATAATAAAAACAACATAACATTTTCAGTTTGTGATTTGCTACTCATAGACACTTCCTCAATCAGCTATGATTTCAGGACTGTTTCTATTAAAAGGTTTTATTGATTTGTGGTTTCTAGAGGTAGGATAAGAGTCTGTCTCTCTTTTCTGCATGCCTTAACCAAAGGCTCTTCTCCATAAAGCAGGAGGGGCTCTTGCTACTTGTCAGATCTGTCCTTCAAGTCCACGTTACCTTTCACTCCTGATTATTACTATTATTATTGTTTAGCCACAGAATCCCTAGTTCTTCTAGCTGAAACCCCCTTGTTCTGAGATGGGCATGCTATTTGGCAGCCTCAGCAATGATGCCACCAGGACCTGAAGGGCTCTGTATATTCAGGGTGTCCCGGGGAATGACCCCTGGGCAGAGGTTCTATCAGAAAATCCCATCCCAGGACTTACTGTGCACCTGAAGTTCATTCCAAAGAGCTGATAACTTATCTACACAGTGAGGAATCATGTGCTCAACGATTGCAACTTTGGTTTTCTATACACTCTTTTTCACTTTCTATATACATATTATGCGTACATTTCCATTCACTTACCCTACTAATAATTGCATCTGCTCTGATTTAGCTTCTAGGGCCCTGCAAGAATAAAGGTGAGCTTCCAGCACTCCAAAGCTATTTTTCAGCAATTATCTGGTTCTTGCTTCTAACTTTATTTTCAACCCATAAAATGTCTTAGCTTCCCAATCTCAACACTGGCCTTTTAACCATAGTGTTGGCTTCAGCCTCCCAGTGCAGACAGTAAAGTTTCCCCAGGACCCCAGGCCCCTGTAGCCCCTTGCTGCCCCTTAGCCCTAGCCCTCTGATGCTCAGTGCCTGAGCCCAGCCTTGTGACACACTGCCATCTGTTCAGAGGAAGAAAAATTTTCTCAGCAATAAAATGCATTGGCCAGGTTGCTCCATTTTGTCTCTGCCATCCTTCCTCCATATTTCTGCATTTCTTCTGTCCATGGACTGTTTGCAAGGGATCTCTTACTGGCACCATCATGACCTGACATCCCGGGATGAGGGCTGCAACCCTGGCATCATTTCCAGCAGTTAGAAACTTGAAAACAACCCAGTTACCCCTGAGAATAAGTAAGAGAAACATCTTAGCCTGCGTCTATAGGATCTTTCTGGTGCCTTGGTCCAGCTGGCCACACACTAAGGCTGCAGGACCACAAGATCAGCTGCTGGAGAGGGAGGAGAGGCAAATCATCTTCGGTCTCAGAGTCCCCAAGCTGCACGGACAGCCAGGGCCGGATATATGCACCATGCAGGAGCTTGCGGGCGCTATCGAAAATCCAATCTGATCCACTCCAACGGGGCTATTACACTCCAGTCCTGATAGGATCACACTCTCACAGCACAGGGTAAAATTAAATTTGAGAGAAAATGAGATTCCTTTTGTTTTCTGCAGAGTCCATAGATAAGTGTTCTCCATGACTTGACCTTGATGGCTGCAGAAGCCGCGTTGCAGGCCCAGAGGGATCTGACAGACAAATGGAATGAATTGGTGATTCCTTTGCTTGCGTGCTTGGCACTACCATTGGGGACAACGGCTTTCTCTTTCCCTCTCCCTCTAGGCCAGACCTGGGCAAAATTGCAAAGAACTACAGAGGACATTTGTCTATATCCCTTCCTTGTGGCTCCTCCTCCCTCCCTTGTCAATCCCTGCTCCTCAGCGACCAAATGCAGCTGCAAGCTCCAATCCCAGGGCTCCTTTTCACTAGCTTTCAGCTAGACCTGACTGTATCAGCTCAGGTCATTCAAGCAAAAATATTAACAGTGGCATTAAAATGAGGGTTAGCTCTTTACCTCTTCACTGTAAGTCTTTTTAAGAGGCCTTCAAGCAAGGGATATCTAAGTCACAGATTTCAAAGATCCTGAGAAAACTCTAGGAACCAGTGGGAGATGGTTCCCTCAGTCCAAGTCACAACACTCGAGCCCCCTCCTCTGGGGGGAGAGATAAGCCCTGAATGCATGCTTTCCTTTCTGAGTGTGGGCTACAGGTAAGCTGCATCAGAGGCTCCTGCGGTGCTACATATTTTCTGTGCCCTGCCCAGAGTAATTCAGAATCTCTGCCATGGCTTTCAAGACAGTAACCTTTTAAATCTGTCATCTGTGAGATTCTGAGGCACATTTCGAGTCAATGACCATAGGGCTGGGTGCACTTCTCCCAGAGATCTGAGTCTTTCGGTAGTAAGTAGTGTTAGTCACTCAGTTATGTCCAACTCTTTGCAACCCTAGGCTAGCCACCAGGGTAGTGGTAGCCACCAGGCTCCTCCATCCATAGGATTAACCAGGAATACTGGAGTAGGTTGCCATTCTCTTCTTCATGGGATCATCCCCACCCAGGGATCAACCTCAAGTTTCCTACATTACAGGCAGATTCCTAACCATCTGAGCCACCAGGGAAGTCCATTGGCTCTTTAGGCCATCACCTAATAATGAGTTATTTCAAGAGTGTCAGAGATAGCCTGCTCCTTTGGTCCTTAGAGATCTCCCATTAATTCCAGTGGCTACTATGGAAAGGGCCAGGGACTTCTTAGAAACCTGCAGTTTCCACTCAACCAGTCTTTTGAGACTCTCTCCAAGAAGAGAAATTGAGTCTTTCCAGAGAATGTATCTAGATGTGTAAAAACGTTATGAGAGCAGGTTAACTTGAAATACAGGACTGATCTTATTTATAAGTGGGCAGTGCTGATGATGGAGAAGGCAATGACAACCCACTCCAGTATTCTTACCTGGAAAACCCCATGGATGGAGGCGCCTGGTAGGCTGCAGTCCATGGGGTGGCAAAGAGTTAGACATGACTGAGCGACTTCACTTTGACTTTTCACTTTCATGCACTGGAGAAGGAAATGGCACCCCACTCCAGTGTTCTTGCCTGGAGAATCCCAGGGACGGGGGAGCCTGGTGGGCTGCCATCTATGGGGTCGCACAGAATCGGACACGACTGAAGCGACTTAGCAGCAGCAGTAGCAGTGCTGATGCTACCATTACAATGACCATTTTTTATAACTATATTTTCATTTCATCTTATTTATTTTTTTGGTTTTGCCAGGTCTTAATTGAGGCAGTGGGTGAGGGAGGGGGGTGTCTTTTCTTCACTGAAGCATGCAGGACCTTTAGCTGCAGCACGTGGGATCTAGTTCCCTGACCAGAGATCTAACCTGGTCCTCCTGCATTGGGAGCATGAAGTCTTAGCCACTGGGCCACCAGGGAAGTCCCTACAATGACTATTTATTTAAGGCCTATCAAGTTCTAGGCCACGTACAGACCATTCATAGTGATGTGCTTAGTTGCTCAGTCATGTCTGACTCCTTGAAACCCCACGGTCGGCAGCCTGCCAGGATCCTTTGTCCATGGCCATTCTCCAGGCAAGAATACTGGAGTGGGTTGCCATGCCATCCTCCAGGGGATCTTCCCAACCCAGGGATCGAACCCAGGTCTCCCACCTTTCGGGTGGATTCTTTACCATCTGAGCCACCAGGGAAGCCCATTCATAGTTATAACTTCATTTAATTCTCATGGTGTTCTGACATAGTATTATCATGCTTTATTTCTTTTTTTACAGATGAGGAAATTGTGGCTCAAAGTCACTTACCTAGTGACTGTACAATAGTAGAATTTGTACTCTGTTCAGTTCAGTCACTCAGTTATGTCCTACTCTTTGCGACCCCATGGATTACAGCATGCCAGGCTTAGCTGTCCATCACCAACTCCTGGAGCTTGCTCAAACTCATGTCCATCAGGTCGGTGATGCCATCCAACCATCTCATCCTCTGTCATCTCCTTCTTCTCCTGCCTTCAATCTTTCCCAACATCAGGGTGTTTTCCAATGAGTCAGTTCTTCCCATCAGCTGGCCAAAGTACTGGAGTTTCAGCTTCAGCATCAGTCTTTCCAGTGAATATTCAGGACTGATTTCCTCTAGGATTGACTGGTTTGATCTCCTTGCTGTCCAAGGGACTCTCAAGAGTCTTCTCCAACACCACAGTTCAAAAGCATCAACTCAGCTCTGTCTGAATATAATAATCCCTTCTAGGTATACACAAATGTATAGAGCCAAAGCCCTTTCTTGTACACATTCCTGCTTTGAGCTTTATGCCAAGCCTGGGAGGCAGACAAAAAGTTTTACAAATGGGAAAGCTGGGGATTGGAGGAGTTCAATCATTCCTGGCCAGGTACTGGTAAGAAGCATGGTTGGAATTGGAACTTGGGGCATTAACTCTCCATTCAGTATCTTTTCTTTCATGATATTCTTCTCTGTTCTCCCGCTTTATGCATCTCAAGTTACATCAAAGAGGCAGCAATACTATTGCTTTCGATTATCAAATGTGTGAGTTTCCTTGGGCTGTCATAACAAATCGCCACAAACTCTGTGGCTTAAAACAACAGAATTTAATTTTCTCGCAGCTCTGGAGGCCAGAAGTCCCAGAATCAAAGTGATGGATTCTGTTTTCTCTGAAGACTCTAGAGAAGAATCCTTCCTCGCCTGGTCCAGCTTCTGTGGGCTCCGGGCCTTTCCTGGTTTGTGGCTGCATAACTGCCAGCTCTGCCTCTACCCTCACATGGCTCTCTTCTCTTCTGTGTTTGTGTTTTCTCCTCTCGTCTCTCTTACAAGGACACTTGTCATTGGATTTAGGGTCCACCTGGATAGTCCAGGATAATCTCATCTCAAGATCCTTAATTACATCTGAAAAGGCACTCTTTTCTAAGTAAGGTCGCACTCATAGGTTTCAGGGTTTCAGACATGGACATGTTTTTTGGAGGGCCCCCATTCTGTCTACTACAAGTAATTCGTATTCTATGGCACATGTACTCTAGGAAGCATGAATATGCTGAGCTGGTTAGAAAGTATATACAGTTCTTCATTTTGATTCATCTGCCAGTTTTCTTCTCAAGTGCCAAGTAAGGGCTGCCATGGAGAACAATTGAAAATATATATATTTGTTTATTTGGCTTTGTCATGTCTCATTGTGTTACTTGGGATCTTTGGGGGGGGGGCAGGAACTCTCTAGTTTTGGTGTGTGGGCTCTAGAGCATACAAGCTTTGGTAGCTATAGTGAATGGACTTTGCCCCGCAGCATGTGGAATCCAAGTTCCCTGACCAGGGATTGAACCCACATCTCCTGCATTGTAAGGCAGATTCTTAACCACTGGACCACTAGGAGAATGATTTTTGATGAGCTTTGGGAAAAGGGAAGGATTCTTTTGGCACAAAAGAGTCTTAAGGTTAGAGCAACCTGGGTAGGTGGCTCAAAAGGTCAGAACCCAACTAGAAGGCAGAGGAGAGATGGTGCTATCTCAGTGCTGATGGAGCAGTAGAGAGGGAGCTGGGCGTGGGCAGGACGGACTAGCTCACTGCCATGCCCTGACTGGGTGGGATTCCGGGGGTTTTCACACAGCTCTGGTTAGTGAGGTCTATGTCTGGACTGGAGGAGGATGGAATGGCGAGAAGACAAATGCCACCATCTTACTCTTGTTCCAGTTTCAGATCACAGCATCCCACAGGGGATGTCCCAGGAGTAGGGGTGATGTCAAGGAGGGAGAAACCCCAGCAGCCTGCACTGACCACAGAGCCAGGCTCTCTGCAGAGGGCAGACAGTCAGCTGAGAGCTGCTGGAGTCTCCTGTGACTCCTCTGACACCCACTCTGGGAAGGTGGGAAGGCTGGAAGTGGTGGGGAGCCCCTTCACAGCAGTGGGAACATTCTCTGGGGGAGTGTGGGATTGCCACTCCCTTGGGGAGGCTCTAATCAGAGGAACCAGTGAGCCTGCCCGGGGAGGGCGGTGCTGGGGCCTCTGGGAACTCCTTACTCTGGGCTCTTGCAAGGAATGAGGATGACCTATGGGCCAAGAAAACTTTCTCCCCCCCGACCCCCCCCCCCCGATGAGACTGGCAGATGCAGTTAGAGCCTCCACAGAGGGCATTCCCTACCCATCTCCAGAGACGGGCCACCCCATGTCCTCCTTTATCAGCATTTATATGTTCCCTTCAGTTCAGTTCAGTTCAGTCACTCAGTCGTGTCTGACTTTTTGCAACTCCATGAATCGCAGCACGCCAGGCCTCCCTGTTCATCACCAATTCCCGGAGTTCACTCAGACTCGCGTTCATTGAGTCAGTGATGCCATCCAGCCATCTCATCCTCAGTCGTCCCCTTCTCCTCCTGCCCCCAATCCCTCCCAGCATCAGAGTCTTTTCCAATGAGTCAACTCTTCGCATCAGGTGGCCAAAGTACTGGAGTTTCAGCTTTAGCATTATTCCTTCCAAAGAAACCCCAGGACATGGATGGGGGGGGGGGCAGGAACTCTCTAGTTTTGGTGTGTGGGCTCTAGAGCATACAAGCTTTGGTAGCTATAGTGAATGGACTTTGCCCCGCAGCATGTGGAATCCAAGTTCCCTGACCAGGGATTGAACCCACATCTCCTGCATTGTAAGGCAGATTCTTAACCACTGGACCACTAGGAGAATGATTTTTGATGAGCTTTGGGAAAAGGGAAGGATTCTTTTGGCACAAAAGAGTCTTAAGGTTAGAGCAACCTGGGTAGGTGGCTCAAAAGGTCAGAACCCAACTAGAAGGCAGAGGAGAGATGGTGCTATCTCAGTGCTGATGGAGCAGTAGAGAGGGAGCTGGGCGTGGGCAGGACGGACTAGCTCACTGCCATGCCCTGACTGGGTGGGATTCCGGGGGTTTTCACACAGCTCTGGTTAGTGAGGTCTATGTCTGGACTGGAGGAGGATGGAATGGCGAGAAGACAAATGCCACCATCTTACTCTTGTTCCAGTTTCAGATCACAGCATCCCACAGGGGATGTCCCAGGAGTAGGGGTGATGTCAAGGAGGGAGAAACCCCAGCAGCCTGCACTGACCACAGAGCCAGGCTCTCTGCAGAGGGCAGACAGTCAGCTGAGAGCTGCTGGAGTCTCCTGTGACTCCTCTGACACCCACTCTGGGAAGGTGGGAAGGCTGGAAGTGGTGGGGAGCCCCTTCACAGCAGTGGGAACATTCTCTGGGGGAGTGTGGGATTGCCACTCCCTTGGGGAGGCTCTAATCAGAGGAACCAGTGAGCCTGCCCGGGGAGGGCGGTGCTGGGGCCTCTGGGAACTCCTTACTCTGGGCTCTTGCAAGGAATGAGGATGACC
Organism: Madoqua kirkii; assembly: GCA_006408675.1. Classification (NCBI taxonomy): domain Eukaryota; kingdom Metazoa; phylum Chordata; class Mammalia; order Artiodactyla; family Bovidae; genus Madoqua; species Madoqua kirkii. The sequence goes on along the minus strand of SJYC01056417.1, from coordinate 16,641 downwards.
TATGGGCCAAGAAAACTTTCTCCCCCCCGACCCCCCCCCCCCGATGAGACTGGCAGATGCAGTTAGAGCCTCCACAGAGGGCATTCCCTACCCATCTCCAGAGACGGGCCACCCCATGTCCTCCTTTATCAGCATTTATATGTTCCCTTCAGTTCAGTTCAGTTCAGTCACTCAGTCGTGTCTGACTTTTTGCAACTCCATGAATCGCAGCACGCCAGGCCTCCCTGTTCATCACCAATTCCCGGAGTTCACTCAGACTCGCGTTCATTGAGTCAGTGATGCCATCCAGCCATCTCATCCTCAGTCGTCCCCTTCTCCTCCTGCCCCCAATCCCTCCCAGCATCAGAGTCTTTTCCAATGAGTCAACTCTTCGCATCAGGTGGCCAAAGTACTGGAGTTTCAGCTTTAGCATTATTCCTTCCAAAGAAACCCCAGGACATGGAGTGAAAAAGCTGGCTTAAAGCTCGACATTAAATAAAACTAAGATCATGGCATCCAGTTCCTTCACTTCATGGCAAATGGAAGAGGAAAAAAAGATTTTATTTTTGGGGGGCTCCAAAATCACTGTGGAAGGTGATTGCAACCATAAAATTAAAAGATCCTTGCTCTTTTTAGCTCCAGGAAAGCTATGACAAACAGAGACAGTTCATTAAAAAGCAGAGACATCACTTCACTGACAAGGGCTGTATAGTCAAAGCTATGGTTTTTCCAGTAGTCATGTATGGATGTGAGAGCTGGGCCATAAATAAGGCTAAGTGCCAAAGAATTGATGTTTTCGAACTGTGGTGCTAGAGAAGACTCTTGAGAGTCCCTTGGATAGCAAGGAGATCAAAGCCATCAACCCTAAAGGAAATTAACCCTGAATATTCATTGGAAGAACTGATGCTGAAGCTGAAGCTCTAATAGTTTGGCCACCTGATGCGAAGAACAGACTTGTTGGAAAAGCCCCATGGACTGTTGTCTGCCAGGCTCCTCTGTTCACAGAATTTTCCAGGCAAGAATACTGGAGTAGCTTGCCATTTCCTACTCCAGGAGAACTTCCTGACCCAGGGATTGAACCTGAGTCTCCTGCATTGGCAGGTGGGTTCTTTATCACTGAGCATCAGGGAGAAGCCCCACAGTTCCTGGAGCTGGGGATAACTGGGAGGCAGGAAGTGCTCAGCTGAACGCTGCTCTCCCCGTTGGGATGCTATAGCAGGAGGCCCCACACTATGACTGTGAATGGCACACAAGCGTCTTTGAATGCCAATTCCTTTGTTATTTTCCCCGTGTGCCTCTCGGTGGCTCCCCATCTCCCACCCCAGAAACCTACCCTTCAGCTTCCTGTGTGAGTTTCCTGTGGCTGAGGTCACAAAGACCTGACGCCTGCTTACCCCACTAGCCACACTCCTGTCTAGGAGGGTCTCCTAAACATGAATGAGTCCTGAGGATGCCCCCTGTCCCAGTTGGGCTATGCACCTGCAAATACCTGTTCCATGGCTACAGGCGAGCATTGGGCAAAGAACGGAGAGTGCAGAAAGCTTGTCTGCCTAACCTTCTTCCTGACAGAGTCTTCAAGACTCATTTATTCTCCAAATATTTGTTTAGTGTTCTCCACTAGGTATGTAAGCTACAGAAATGTATAGTAACAATAATTCTTAACATTTACCCAGCACACATTATGTACAAAGCACTGTGCTTAGTGTTTTCTGTGGATTATCTCACTCAGTCTCTTAACAACTTCGGGGGCTGAATAACATTATTATCCCTATTTCACAGAGAAGGAATCCAAGCCTGAAGAGACTACTAAATAACTTGCCCGAAGTGTTTCATCCAGGAAGTTGTGGATCGGGGATTTGAACGAGGGTGGACTCAGTTCAGGACCACACCCTTAACCTCTGGGTCATACAAATCGGTGTCTCCAAGGCGCTTATGACCTAGTGGGAAACATATGACTACCAGGACTCAGAGTATGTCAGAGTTTCTAAATGCTTAGAGAAAATGTAAGGCGGACCGGATATGTTTCTTGTGCGCATGCTCAGTTGCTTCAGTTGTATCCGACTCTTTGCTATCCCACGGACCCTAGTCCGCCAGGCTCCTCCCTCTATGGGATTTTCCCAGGCAAGAATATTGGAGTGGGTTGCCATTTCCTGCTCTGGGGATCCTCCCAACCCAGGGATCGAACCCAGGTCTCTTGCATCTCCTGCTTTACAAATCCACCTACAGGTGGATTCTTTACCCCTGAGCCCGGATATAAGGTGGAGAGCAACAAAAAAGAAGGTAAGTTTTGAATGAGGTCAGATTTGAACCGGACGTTAAAGAGTAGGTAATACTTATTCACAGAAGCTTATCAGATACGCTCCATGTGTCACACATTGAGCCAGTGTTTTATATTACAGCCTTATGACTATTGCTAACTCATTCACTAGATGATGAAACTGAAAGCGCAGAAATGTTGAGGACTGTTTCGATAGATGCATCTGAGAAGAGGGGCAATGGCTGGAGGGAGAAAACATCCCTAAATGCACAGAAGTGGGAGCCTCAAGGGTGAGTTTGAGAGCAGTAGTAGCTAGGGTTTGTGTAAGTGTCAGAAGGGAAGTGAAGGGAAACAGGAAAAGTCAGATGGGGCCAGATTATGGCCAATAGGAATTTCAAGCTGAGGGTTTGAATTTAATTCTGGAGGCGGAGAGGAGGCATTAGCAAAATTTTAGTCAGGAAGATTACTCTGGCAGCAGAATTCAGGCTGAAGCGAGGACAGGCACAGATGTAGACAGTGAATCGAGTGAGGAGCCTGTTAAGGTAAATCACACTCACCTTTTGATCCACAATATATATTGAGTAGCTACAGTGGGCCAGAATAGAGTGGTCAGCCAGTCCTCTGCCTCCTGACAGTTGACAGTCAAGGACAAGGGCAATGAAGGACTGAAGCAAGGCAGAGCAATGGCAGAGGGAAAAGGGGTGGGTCATGACAGTATTTCATACTTAGAATCAACAAGACACAGCAACTGAGATATCCAGACTGCTCTCAGCAGTTGGAAAAATGAATTTGCCTGTGGGTTACGGGCCAATGCCACTGGAAAGAGATTAAAAACAATTCAACTGATAAAGCAAGTTGGAGTTTAGACAGCATGTTCTTTTACTCACTTTGTGTGAGGTTGAGCTTCCATGAAAGGGAAGCTCATATACCTGCCCACTTTGGCAAGAGGCTCCACCGCAAGGATGCACTGGACGCCAGAGGCCAGTCTCGTGCGTTGCATGACCTGTGTGATCTGACTTTATAGGCACATTCTGAGCACTTAGTCTCTGCACCATGTACTCACCCTCGCTCTCTGCCTAACCGGAAGAGTTTGGCTCATTCAGCCCCTCTGCCTACTGTGGACTTTGGGCTACATTTCTGCTCATTGGCTGCTCTGCTGGAGGTGGGGTAGGGGGAGAGAAATCCTCCAGAACTCAGCCTCTCTCTGATGAAAGCCAGGTGGGAGGAAGAGGATGGGATGGGGTGAGGTTCCTGGCTCAACTTTTCCCAATCGTTACTTTGATCTTGGTATTTTATATCCTCCGCCCAGCTCTCCCAGCCTGCCCCAATTGTATCAGGGTTTAGAGAGCCCAGCTCCCATCCAGCAGAGGCTCTGTAATTGTGGGATTGGTGATGAAGCTGAGAGTAAGTTGTCCTTTGAGTTGCAATTTCACACTTATTGCCCTGATATTCCTAGACTCTTTGTATACATTTACTTATTACTCTCTTGCAAGCCAGGGGGAGGATTCTATGCCAGAACTTACCTCCGGGGCCCTGAAATCACTTTTTTGGACTTCCATGTTCATATAACCAAAGGAAGACTTATTAGCAAAGATGACTCTCTCTATGTGAAATCAGATATCACTTCGTTGTTCTTTGGTCACTGAGTTGTGTTTGACTCTTTAGCAACCCCATGGACTATAGCCTGCCAAGCTTCTCTGTCCATGGGGTTTACCAGGGAAGCATACTGGAGTGGGTTGCCATTTCCTTCTCCAGGGGATCTTCCCAATTCAGAGACTGAACCAATGTCTCCTGCATCACCTGCATTTCAGGTGGATTCTTTACCACTGAACTACCAGGGAAGCCCAGATAGCACTTTACTTTCCATTTAATTTCCCTTACCATTTAATTGGTGAGAATTTATTATTCCATTTTATAGATGGGCAGATTGCAGTTCAATGACTTATGCAAGACAACTGAGCTACTAGGGTAGAAATGGGTTAATGTTTTCTTATTCCAAAGCCACTGTTGTTTCCATTCTAATACACAACCTTCGTGCTTGTCCTGTTTTAGTAGTGATTGGCTTTGTTATTACATTTTTTCTCTAGGTGAAGAACAGGGACATATATTGACTACCACCATTTCCCCAAGCATCACAGTCCTGGGTACTCTTGCTGGTGCAGCCCAAGCTAGATCTCAAGTGGGATCTTGAGACCAAGTCTCACAACATCACTTCTCTGGGACTCTGTTTCCTCATCTGTAGGATGGTGGCTTTGAATTGGATCATTTCCCAAGACTCTTCAGGTTCTGAAGTGTATGCTTCCATGGTTCGCATTGGTTCATTCCTTTTAGGTCCAAAGCTAGCTGCAGGCAACACTTGTTTTCTCTCCAGTCAGGCCAGCACACAGTAGACTGATGAACCCAGTTAGCTCTGCTTTAGCCCATACAATGGTTATCCGTGATATTTTTCTGGTCTCTTGAAATTAAAAACGGTGGTGTAGTAATAGGACCTTATGATGTACTTGCTCCTCTAGACAAAGTCCTTAAAGGCCATTCCTGGGCTCGGACACTTCACAGCATTTTGTATTCTGCAAATTGGTAAAAGCTTTACAAATACTAGGTGTTCCCTTTGGACCCTTGAGCAGAAAAGGATGGTGGGAACAAGAGCAGAGGCTGCCAGTGGGGATGCTCTCATCCCTGAGCATGGTGTCATCTTCTGCTAGGAAGCTGGACAGCCCGAGATGGCCCAGGAGGGATGTGGAGTAGTTGTCTACGATGGAGGAGGGGCCTGAAGGAAATGGGCCCTTGGTCATGAACAGCCCCTCCCAGCATCCCAGGCCAGCAAGGTCTCTTTTCAGAGTCCACTTCCTCCCTAGTTGCCAGAGAAGTTGCCCTTCCAGCCTAAGCCAGCTGGGCAACGAGGCTAGAGAGGCACAACTGCGCAATAATGATTGGCCAGATGGAAAACCGAATAGGCACATCGGTGCCCAACAGAATCCTCAGCTCTCCGAAATGAATCACCACTTGTGTGCCAGGTGCTCCCAGGCAGAAGGTGAGGGCAGTGTTTGATGAATGCCCAATGTGAAACCTCAAATAGTCTTTGTACCCAGGTCAGCTGTTCCTCCACCCCCTCCTCCTACCCCAGGCAATATGTCCCTGGAGGTGACAAGCAGCTTTGGGATCCTCAGTAGATAACAAAGCAGGTGCATTCAAGACAACCAGGTTGGAGGTTCCCATTTCCTGCAGAAAGCAATGACCTTGTGGCTTTCTGTGAGAGTTCTCCCCAAGTAGAGCTCCCTGGCTTGAGAAAGCCGTCCCTACAGGGTGGGCAAAAGCAAATAAATGGCTTCCTCTTAGCCAGCTGGAACCGAGACCCCTTGTGACACAGAGCTGTGGTTTAATGACATGAAACAAAAGCAGCTAAGCTAGCTGCCAATTACATCTGGAAACCACGGTTTAAAAAAAAAAGGAGGCAAGGAAAAAAATAACCAGCCCTGCCTGGTTGATGCATAGTGTCTGCTTGGACACCGCATTTGTATTCGTGGTTTCTCTGTAGAGGAGGAGGTGGGCTCTCATATCGTTTTCAATCTCCAGGCCAGAGATATAATCGCCTGCCATTACTCCTTAATTACATGGTAACTACCAGGCCATTACTTTCTAACTCCAGTCAAATTGCAACTCACTTCTGATTAGTGGGCAATAAACATGCACAAACAGGGTCCAAGATCTATTTCCATAAAGCCTACTGCAGCTTAAGAGAAGGAATGCAAACATGTAAATTGGATGACTGCGGGGAGTCTGCCCCGATAATTATTGTAAAGAGCATTTGAATGATAATGCAGAAAGTTGAGGTTTGGAGTCCAGAGTTTCGAATTCAGATTCTAACTCCTTTAGTCACAGGCTCTGTGATCTTTGAAAGTGTTAGTCACTCGGTCATGTTGGACTCTTTGTGGACCATAGCCCGCCAGGTTCCCCTGTCTACGGAATTCTTGCCCAAGGCAGAGCTCCAGGGCTTGAGAAAATTGTCCTCACAGGGTGGCAGGAACAAATAAATGGCTTCCTCTTAGCCAGCTAAGACTTAGACCTCTTTTGACACAGAGGTGTGGTTTAATAACATGGAACAAAAGCAACTAAGCAGGCCCAATAGCATCCAGTTGCATCTGGAAATCATGGTAAAAACAAGAAGGCAAGGATACTGGAGTGGGTAGCCAATCCCTTCTCTAGGGGATCTCCCCCACCCAGGGATAGAACCCAGGTCTCCTGTGTGGCAGGCAGCTTCTTTACTGTCTGAGCCACCTGTGATCTTTGACAAGCACTAATCTTTCTGGGTATCAATTTCCTGATCTAAGATGGGTCAAATAAACAAAACCTTGCAAAGATAAAGAAGAAAAAAGATCATATTTGTGACAAAGCTCTGTGAAATAACCACGGTTTAAAAAAAAAAGGAGGCAAGGAAAAAAATAACCAGCCCTGCCTGGTTGATGCATAGTGTCTGCTTGGACACCGCATTTGTATTCGTGGTTTCTCTGTAGAGGAGGAGGTGGGCTCTCATATCGTTTTCAATCTCCAGGCCAGAGATATAATCGCCTGCCATTACTCCTTAATTACATGGTAACTACCAGGCCATTACTTTCTAACTCCAGTCAAATTGCAACTCACTTCTGATTAGTGGGCAATAAACATGCACAAACAGGGTCCAAGATCTATTTCCATAAAGCCTACTGCAGCTTAAGAGAAGGAATGCAAACATGTAAATTGGATGACTGCGAGGAGTCTGCCCCGATAATTATTGTAAAGAACATTTGAATGATAATGCAGAAAGTTGAGGTTTGGAGTCCAGAGTTTCGAATTCAGATTCTAACTCCTTTAGTCACAGGCTCTGTGATCTTTGAAAGTGTTAGTCACTCGGTCATGTTGGACTCTTTGTGGACCATAGCCCGCCAGGTTCCCCTGTCTACGGAATTCTTGCCCAAGGCAGAGCTCCAGGGCTTGAGAAAATTGTCCTCACAGGGTGGCAGGAACAAATAAATGGCTTCCTCTTAGCCAGCTAAGACTTAGACCTCTTTTGACACAGAGGTGTGGTTTAATAACATGGAACAAAAGCAACTAAGCAGGCCCAATAGCATCCAGTTGCATCTGGAAATCATGGTAAAAACAAGAAGGCAAGGATACTGGAGTGGGTAGCCAATCCCTTCTCTAGGGGATCTCCCCCACCCAGGGATAGAACCCAGGTCTCCTGTGTGGCAGGCAGCTTCTTTACTGTCTGAGCCACCTGTGATCTTTGACAAGCACTAAGTCTTTCTGGGTATCAATTTCCTGATCTAAGATGGGTCAAATAAACAAAACCTTGCAAAGATAAAGAAGAAAAAAGATCATATTTGTGACAAAGCTCTGTGAAATTAAAAAAAAAAAAAAGGTTGTATTGTTAATTATTACTATTATTTCCAGGGTGAGGAACATTCTTTGATAATGTAAGAATGTGAAGCCATTATTTTGAAGCCTTTAGCTGGTGCTTCTCAGACTTTAATGTGCGTGCAAACGTCCTGGGGAATCTTGGATTCTGATGCAGCTGGTCTGGGGGTGCTGAGATTCCTCATCCTGTGAGCTCCTGAGTGGTGCTTATGCTGTGGGTCTGTGAACCACACTATGAGTAGAAGCTCCAAGCCATCCTGAGTGGACCAGCTGTGGACCATGAAAGGGAGGGCAGAGTGATCGAATGGTCCCTGGAGGGTGCTGGTGCCCGCAGTGGCCTCTCTTCCCGGTGAGGCCAGTAGTGTTGTCTCAGAAAATCAACACTCACACCTGACCCCAGCACTCACACCTGACCCGGGGTCAGATCCTCAGTGTCAGGGGCCCTGCATCTGAAAGGGTAAATCTCTATGGAGAGAGGACACCAAGAAGGTTCTGAAGGAAAGATGGCTGATGACTGGCAAAGGTGTCCCCATATCAGAAAACTCTCAGTGGATGAGACAGCATGGTGATCTTGGCCAGGGGCTCCAGAGGGACCACTCCATCCTCAGAGTCTGACCACTCAAGAGGCTCAGTTACTCTGTAGAAGAAGAAGAGAAGGAAGGAAAGATGGTGGAAAGGAGGAAGAGACATGAAATGAAGGAAGGTAATTTTGGGAGTGGTGGAAAGAACAGACTTTGCCTACTCCACACTTCTGTTAATGGTCAGCACCACAAACCCCAGAATTATGGATGGTTGAAGCTGATAGCTGTCTTTGAAGTCATCTCTTTCAACATTTCATTTCAGCCCCAAGCACTAAGTGCTTTTCTTGTTGTTGCACAGGGAGTTGGTGGTCAAGCTGGGATTAGATCCCCATTTTCCCAGTTTTCAACTGTTTTATTTCTCATGCTCCTCATCCAGAACAAATGAAACTTGCTTCATGGAATGACCATACACACCCAGAACGTAGAAAGAATGGCAGCTGGAGTCCAGCTGGGACCACCAAGGACCACTCCCCTCCGTGCCTCCCTGCTAAGTCTCTTGGTTCCCTCAGCTCTGAACACCAGCAATTTGATTTCTGAGGGAAGGTATTGTGCTCCTTCTGGCCCCATCTTACAGCAGAGAGGAGCTGGCGACCCCTGAGCCCCACACCCTTAAAGCTCTGCTTAGACTGGTGTTGCCTTTCACATGCCTGGGCCCCTCAGCGCACCAGCATTACCTGCCAGCAGCTGGAGGTGTGGGCTCACGGAGAGGGATGAAACACAGTGCCACTTTCTCAAGGAGACATCTGTCTGTCCCTGAAGTGCTGCAACACATCTCTGGCAAGGCATCCGTGCCAGGTGGTGGGATGCACAGGCAGACCAGGAGAAGGAGTGCTTTGGCAGTGAACCTGAGGTGTGGTCGCAGTGAAGGACAAAGTGATCAGATAAAAGCTGCAGCTCTCAGAGAACACTTCTGAGCAGAACCCTTAGAATTCAGAAATGCCTTTCAGAATGGCGTGGGGATGGACCCCCTCTTCCAGGAAGTGGACTGGGATGCCAGCTTGGCCTGTGACTCACCTCTCAGGGGCTCCCCATTCTATGTAGGAAGAATCAGGGGCCCTGTGGTGAAGCAGAGCACAGCAGAACATCTCCACATCCACTGTTTTAGACATTTTAAAAAATAACCTTAATCTATGTCCTATAATATGTACAATAGGTGAGCAAATCTAATAGAAGCTCATATTACAACATTACTTTTGAAACTCCTGGTGTTGAGCATGGAAAGTCATTAAATATCCTTTTTGCAAAGACTCTGGTGAGATCCCTAATGACTATGTAGAAGAAAATATAAATATACATAACTGTGCTATTTTAGAAGCCTAACTGAAGGGTGCATACTTTGATTGTAGTATAGACTGTAAATAAGAGTGTTTAAAGTTTCAAGTTTGTTTCTTATCTCTATTCAGTCCCACCAAACATGTCATTATGGAGAAAACTAACTCTTTTATCTTCCAGCTCCTCTCTCTACACCAGCTTCACTGTCAACTGCTCACATAGCAAGATGCTGGTGATAGACAGATCAGGAGGCTGCCTGGGGTGACTCAGTAAGACAGAGCTGTCCTGGCCCAGAGCTCACAAACCTCTCAGTTTACAGCAGCCATGGGGCCGGAGTGTGGACCTCAGAGGTGACCCCCTCCAGGCGTGGGGTTCCTGCCTGCATTAGCGCGCAGGACTTGGTGACCTAAACACCACCAGGACGTCTCTAGGCCTACAGACTTAAGTCCAGCCTCTCCTGCCCCAGGCTCAAGATTTAAAAGCAGATATTCTGAGTAAAGGCCACTTACTGTTTATCTGCCCAGGCCTGATGTCCAGGCTTGGTGTGCAGGATTTCTTTGAGTGGAAGCTCATAGAGCAAACTTATCAAAGGAAGGAAGGTCCCAGAATCCCCTGTCCTGTTCATCTGGGAGATGTCAACCAGATGGAAATAGAATTTGGCTGCAGTCCATTTAGGCTCCAGGTCACACCAGTCTCATCTGGAGATGAAAGGTTCACAATTTGATAAGGTGCTCTCTCGGCCCATATTGACCCCTTCTATCCTTTCCTTATCTCCATGAATGTAATTAAGCCATTTTCCATCCTTCTTCACCTTCGGGATCAGGAATGAGGCTATTTTCACTGGCTAGGTGGCAGGGTCTCCAATGAGACCAGATGGCTTGAAGCAGCCACCCTTCAGGCTGTCTGCTAGAGAAAGGGAGCCCCGTGGCCCCTTTCTTTGCAATACTTTTGCTCAGTTCCGTTCAGTCGCTCAGTTGTGTCCAACTCTTTGCAACCCCATGGACGGCAGCACGCCAGGCTTCTCTGTCCATCACCAACTCCCGGAGCTTGCTCAAACTCATGTCCATTGAGTCTACGATGCCCTTCAATCACCTGATTCTCTGTCCTCCCCTTCCCCTCCTGCCTTCAATCTTTCCCAGCACCATGAAGATCAACTTTTGCTCTTTGATCAAATTTACTCATTTGCATCAATAAATTTTGCTCATTGCCCTGTTATCACTGCACATATAACCTGCAGTTGTGCAGGAGAAACTGCATCCTGAATACCTGTCTGTGCTCTTGCCCAGCCAGGATGAGACCAGATTTTTCAGAGTAAGCCCTCATGACAGGCCTTCCTTGGTGGTTCAGTGGGAAAGAAACCACCTGCCAAAGCAGGAGCCACAGATTGGATCCCTCGTTAGGGAAGATCCCCTGGAAAAGGGAATGGCAACTCACTCTAGTATTCTTGCCTGGAGAATCCCAAGGACAGAGGAGCCTGGTGGGCCACAGTCCATGGGATTGCAAAAAGTCAGGTGCAACTTGGCAACTAAACATAACAACAGAGACTCAGCTGTCTGGAGGGGTTCACAGGAAATTGGAGGACTCCTGCCCTTGCATGATGGTACTTCCTGATTGGAGCACCATTCTAGAAAAATAGCTCTGGTTTAAACAATCCCAGAGGAGAGTCCTTCCTGCAAGGTCTCGCCTGACAATCCTTTTACTTGTTTCCATGTCTCATGAACATACAGCTCTAGGTCTCTGAACGGAACGCCTAGACACAAATTTTTGATTAATCCATTCATTTGTCAAATATAGTTTTGACTTCCAAAGTCTCAGGCACTGTGCTGGACCCATAAAGCCTCTTGTCTCTCTTGGCTATATTGAGAGAAGCTGTCGTCCTCACACCCCAGCACATAGCACTGTGCCAGGCATGTTCACACAATGTATATATTTGTTGAGTAAATGATTGGAATCCAGCTTCTTCGTGGGAAAAAAAATAACACATTTTAAAGGAAAACAACATATCTTCAGAAAACTAGGAAGAGTTTACATCGTTTTCACACTATCTGATTCTCTCTTACTCAGCTCTTTTCTCATCTCCTAAGTGGATTGGGACTTTAAAGATATCACAAAAAGATTAAGGGTACATTTGTCAAGGTTAGAAGGTCCTTAATTCACTTGTAAAGCAGCTGAATTATTTTATATATTTTGAAAAGTCGACTTTTTTTTCTAGTTGGAAAAAAAAAAAAAAAACCTACCAGTGCCAGCAAGCAGTGCAGGGCTCAGAGGGGTAGAAAATCCTAACATTTAGCTCTGCCTGTGAGCCCAGGCTTTGAATAACAGAGCAAAGGTCTGATGAAAGAGGCCACTGCCTACAAACTGAATTGCCTCTGCAGTTGAGTGATGTTCCTATAAAAGTCACCAGATGTGCAAAGATAGGATGTGGAAGAAAGATACTTAGATCTCTGTGCAAAACCTCGTGGATCATTGAAAGCCTGTAGGGCTGCCTTTGCTGGAACATCTTTTAGTCCAAGGCTGTGTACAAGACAATGACTGGTGGGATGGGGCCCTGAGGTGATCCTGCTCACCCATATCTCTGAAATCTAGTTAGGAAGGGCTAGGGGGTATGGTCAGGGCATATAGGCCAGAGCTCTCCCTGGTGGCGGTATAGTCCCTAAGTTGTGTCTGACTCTGTGACCCCATGGATGGTAGGCCGCCAAACTCTTCTGTCCACGGGATTCTCCAGGCAAGAATACTGGAGTGGGTTGCCATTTCCTTCACCATGGGGTCCTTCTGACCCATGGATCAAATCTGGGTCTCCTGCATTGGCAGGAGGATTCTTTACCACCTGGGACACCCCAGAGTTCCCCCTACTTCCCTCACAAAACCCACTGTGAGCCGCTTCTCCACAGTCAACACTGGGTGGGTTTACAAGCTCCTTCCTAGCAAGGATTCTGTAGCCAATGTCTAACAAGTAAAGAACTACATTATCCAGTCTGTGACCTCCAAGGAAAGAATCATCTAAAGGGCCTCAAGGAAGGTTGCATATTAGATATAAAACATGAAACAATTTCAAATGTTACTTGTCTGTTCTTTGTCATTCTCCCCACCCCTGCCACATTGATTTAAACTCAATATACAGCAGTTTATTATTTTTTCATATCTCTATTATGGGATGAGTCTTGTTGTGCTATATTACTTTATTTTATCTGTCTCCCTGGCTCTCAGCCAGCTTCTCAGTGGCAGAGCCTGTGAGTCTCTTGTTTCCAGTGCCTGGAACAATCCTGAGATACAGACCGTGTCCTACATATGCCTGTGTAGTCAGTGAACCAGTTAATTCATTTGTTAATGGGTCAGGGCAAAGAGAAAGAAGGGAAGGGAATGGAGACCAGGATAGGTGATTAAAGAGAAAAAAAAATACACCTTAGAGAAGGGCCCTGGGTGGACATCAGTCCACACCACATGAGAAAGATAAAGACCAATCCCCAAACGACCACAAGGCTCTTTCTTCCCAAATGCAGGACCCCGTTAAGTCACTCTGCAACTTTTAAGTTTAAAAGAAGAGTGTAAGTGAAGAACCAAGCAAAGGGAGAGGAGGGAAGAGAGAATTTTTGACAGAAACATCAAAGGGTGACTTTTTAAAGAACTGAATAACAGTTCCTCTACGATAGTGTGTATTTTTGAAGTTTCCACAAAGTGATTCAGTTATACATGTATCTATATGTATTTATAGAAATGTATTTCAGATTCTTCTCCATTATAGGTTATTACAAGATATTGAATATAGTTCTCTGTGCTAAACAAAAAATCATTGTTGTTTATTTATTGTGTATATATATATTCTGTTAGTCCCTAATTTATCTCTGCCCTCACCTTTTCCCTTTGGTAACTGTAAGTCTGTTTTCTACATCTGTGAGTTGTTTTATGTTTTATAAATAAAATCATTTGTATTATTCTTTAGATTCTGCATATAAGTGATATCACACGATATTTGCCTTTCTCTGACTTAATTTCACTTAATGTGACATTCTCTAAGTCCATCCATGGCGCTGTAAATGGCGCTATTTCATTCTTTTCTATGGCTGATTAGTATTCCACTGTGTATATATACCACATCTTCTTTATCCATTCACCTGTTGATGGATATTTAGGTTGCTTCCATATCTTGGCTTTTGTAAATAGTGCTGCTATGAATATTAGATTGCATGTATCTCTTTGAATAAATATTTTTTCTAGATATATGCTGAAGAGTGGGATTGCTGGATCACATGGTAGCTATATTTCAATCAGTTTTTTTTAAAATTATTTATTTGGCTGCCCTGGGTCTTAATAGGGGTATCTGGTATCTTTAGTTGTGGCATGCGAACTTTTAGTTGCAACATGTGGGATCTAGTTCCCTGACTGGGAATCGAACCCAGGCCTCCTGCATTGGGATCAGGGAGGGGTCTTAGCCATTAGACCACCAGAGAAGTCCCAGTTTTTAGTTTTTAAGGAACTTCCATACCAGGAACACTGAGCAGACAGACTAGGTGACCAAGTAGTGTAATCGTATTGTCCACAAGAAGGGAAAACTCCATTGAGGCATCCAACTCATAGAATGCACTCAGGAATCTCGTGCTGTGCCCCTCCTCCTCTCCTATTCTGCCAGACTTGCAGGGGTGATGGTGGCATCTCCTCCAGGGCATTCAGAGAAGCTGGAGGGGATTGTCTATGAAACAGGGAAAATTTAAACTATCCCAACTGGACTTTATTAGAAAGGATCATTTCAAGGATGCGGAAAGGGACCATCGAAACAAGGAGAGCACTGGGACTGTAGACCTGCAAGCACCCTAACAGCAGACAAGAAGAATTTTTCTTTTCTCTTTTTTTGACCACGTGTAGCTTTTCATAGATGAACAGGCGTGGGTGGTGGGGGAAGCACCCTTGATTCATATCTCAGTCATCTGGAGAAGGTGGGTCTTTCTCAGGACAGGAAGGGATGCAGGCATTTCTTACATTCACTCTTTTCCAGGATCGTGGGGCTCAGGTAAAAAATCATCGTTGCTCAGTGTGAGATGCTTTCTTTGCTTTTATTCCAGTTTTCAGAGACCGGGGAAGTTTTGTTATCACAGAAAGGTTTTTCCTAAGGTGGTTCAGTTCAGTTGCTCAGTTGTGTCCAACTCTTTGCAACCCAATGGACTGCAGCATGCCAGGCTTACCAACTCCCAGAGCTTGCTGAACCTCATGTCCATCGAGTTGGTGATGCCATCCAACCATTTCATCCTTTGTCATCCCCTTCTCCTCCTGCCTTCGATCTTTCCCAGCATCAGGGTCTTTTCCAATGAGTCAGTTCTTTGCATCAGGTGGCCTAAGTATTGGAGTTTCAACTTCAACATCAGTCCTTCCAATGAATATTTAGGACTGATTTCCTAGGATTAACTGGTTGGATCTCTTTGCAGTCCAAGGGACTCTCAAGAGTCTTCTCTGACACCACAGTTCAAAAGCATCAATTCTTTATGGTTCAGCTTTCTTTAAGGTCCAAATTTCACACCCATACATGACTATTGGGAAATCCATAGCTTTGACTAGATGGACCTTTGTTGGCAAAGTAGTATCTCTGCTTTTTAATATGCTGTCTAGGTTGATCATAACTTTTCTTCCAAGGAATAAGCATCTTTTAATTTCATGGCTGCAGTCACCATCTACAGTGATTTTGGAGCCCAAGAAAATGAAGTCTGTCACTGTTTCCATTGTTTCCCCATCTATTTGCCATGAAGTGATGGGACTGGATGTCATGATCTTAGTTTTTTGAATGTTGAGTTTTAAACCAGCTTTTTCACTCTCCTCTTTCACTTTTATCATGAGGCTCTTCAGTTCCCCTTGCTTTCTGCCACAGGGTGGTGTCATCTGCATATCTCAGATTATTGATATTTCTCCCTGCAACCTTGATTCCAGCTTGTGCTTCATCTAACACAGCTTTTATCATGATGTACTCTGAATATAAGTTTAAAAGGCAGGGTGACAATATACAGCCATGGCGTGCTCCTCTCCTGCTTTGGAACCAGTCCGCTGTTGCATGTCTAGTTCTAACTGTTGCTTCCTGACCTGCATATAGGTTTCTCAAGAGGCAGGTCAGATGGTCTTGTATTCCCATCTCTTTCAGAATTTTCCACAGTTTATTGTGATACACACAGTCAAAGGTTTTGGAGTAGTCAATAAAGCAGAAGTAGGTATTTTCCTGGAACTCTCTTACTTTCTGTATGATCCAATGGATATCGGCAATTTGGTCTCGGATTCCTCTGACTTTTCTAAATACGGGTTCCAACATCTGGAAGTTCCTGGTTTAAGTACTGTTGAAGCCTTGCTTGGAGAATTTTGAGCATCACTTGGCTAGCATGTGAGATGAGTGCAATTAAGCGGTAGTTTGATCAGTGACAGAGACTGTCTTTAAATCTGCAAAGCAAAAACCAAATCCAATAGTGTGGGGACATCTTCAGGGTGTCCCTTGAGGATGATACCTTGGATGATGCTACAACTATAGCCTAAGATGATTGGCTATACTATTTGTCTGGAGTCAAGCTTCTGCTTAGGTTCAAAATTGTTTAGGTCTCAATCTCAAGGATCTAATTAATATATGTACCCAAATTACATATGTTCCCATTAGCAGAACTACCCCTGTCTTGGGATAATCCCTCAAACTCTCAGTTGAGTGACTTTTAATAAGATCATTTAAATTCTTTTTGCTCTATCTCTGTTGCTATCAAAGAAACCTTCTGATTAGGATTTGGCTTCTCCTGTTGTTTGACTGTGGAGAGAATGCACTAATCACGTGGTGTCTATAGCTTCGGTTGTATGACAATTACCTCTCATTGTAATGTAATCATTCGGCTTTTTGATTTTAACTCTGTCTCACATGAAATCTCACTTGCCAGCCCCCAGGACCCAGTGTCACCTGACTAATGACAGAGACTGTCTCTAAGCCTGCAAAGTAAACGCCGAAGCCAAGAGTGTGGGAACATCTGCAGGATGTCCCCTGAGGATGATACCTTGGGTCATACTCCAACTATGTCCATCTACCACTTTCTAAAACCCTCAGATCTCTTCAACCAAAGGCAACTGATAGATCTGTCTCCCAGATCAGTTGGACCTCAGCAGTCTCTGAAAAAGAGGAAACGTGGACCTCACTCCCAAAGGGATTTTTTC
>SJYC01056414.1:0-14596 GCA_006408675.1 Madoqua kirkii | reverse complement strand
ACGCTGGGTTGGTTAGAGGGTTCCCCATACCTTGGCACTCAGGGATGCTGAGTCCAGAGTAATCCACACAGACTGCCCAGCCATTTTAACTCCTGTGATGTGGGCTGTGTCAGCAATGGCTGCCACTTAATCATTAGACTCTCTTCATCACCTCTGTGATTTTTATTCTGAATTCTCCCAAGCATCATTTTTAGAATTCTGAAAAGATCTAATACTTTTTGCCCCTCCTGGTGTCAATGTAATCCTGGCTCCAGGGTCTGCTGAGAAGTGAGAGGAGTGACCAACCCTCTCTCACATTGGATAAACTCTTTATTAATGATCAGGGCATCTTTTAAAGTTTTTATAAATTCTCGCTGACCCCTTGGGAGTGGGAGTGACTGGGTTTGAAGTGAACTCATTTCATTGATTTCTCGGGCCGGCTAACTTGACACCAAGCACTGAGGCAGGAGCCCAGTTATCTCGATGCTTTATGTACAGGAAGCAAGGAAGGCTAGAAAAAGATCTCTGTCACTGGAGCAAGAAGATTTATCCTTCAGTGCCAGGTCTCTAGTGTAGAGCCGGTGGATCTTGGGTAAATCACTTTTGTTACCTACCGCACTAAAACAGACAAACAGCGCACATTTAGTGACACCTGCTTCTATTACTGCTTTATTTCTTGTCCCCTCGAGCCAGGGCACATCATTTTCACCATTTCTTTATTTCATTATTTATGTATATATTTATTTCTCCCGCAATTCCAGGAAGGATTTGAGAAAGTTTACTAGAGGAAAAAAAAAGAAGAAAAAGGAAGAAGAGGTCGATTAAAAATACATGACAGGGAAAATTAGTACTAAAATACATGCCATAGGTTCTATGTATGAGACAAAAGGCTATATGTTGACCTCAGAGCTTGCTGTGGTCAAATGAAGTCTAGAACCCGAAAAGGGGAAGCATCCCAACTGGTCTGTAAAAACCAGTTAGCAATTTCTCCTGCTTCTGAGAACTAACAGATCTCTTTCTTCGATCCTAATAAAAAAACAATGGGAGGCACAGTAGCTGACATCCTCAACGTCTTCGTCAAAGTGAAGACACCGGTGATTTCTTCAGGCTGTTACTTGTGTTATTCCTCAGTGTTACAGAATGACTTAGGGGCAGCAGGGAGTTCAGTAAAAGATACCCTGTAAGTCAGGAATCAAAACAGCATGCTAAGGACTTTCCTGGCAGTCCAGTGGTTAAGACTTCACCTTCCCATGCAGGGGCATGTGTTAGATCCCTGGTCAGGGAGCTAAGGTACCACATGCCTCGTGGCCAAAAAAAGAAAGAAACATAAAATAAATAAATAAAAACAGAAGCAGTATTGTAACATAGTCAATGAAGAGTTTAAAACATGGTGCACATCAAAGAAAAGAATCTTTATAAAACAGTTTGGTACAAGTATGCATTATGGTACTTTAGGCTTAACCTGTTGATAAATTTAAGATTATTTAGACTAGTTTTTCTTCCAGTGTAACCCTGTGGCATCAGTATATCACCTGAGAACTTATTAGACACACACATTTTTGAGGTTCTTCCAGAATCAGAAATCGAATCAGAAACTCTAAGGCTGGGGCCAGGGAATCTAGGTTTTAACAAACCTTAAAGCAATTTGAGGACCAGTGACACAGAGCAAGGAGTGGACTGCATAACCTTCTCATAATTGTAGGAACACTTTTTTTTTTTTTTTTTTGCCTCTGATCCATTGATTAGTGTTGGGCAGCAAGTAGTTTGAGAATACACATTTTTGGCAAGAGCCCAAAGAGCACATATTTATGTTATCAATGAAAACTAGATTCGTGGACTTCCCTGGTGACACAGTGGGTAAGAATCCACTTCCAGTGCAGGGGACACAGGTTCGATTCCTGGTCCCAGAAGTTCCCACATGCCACGGAGCATCTAAGCCCATGTGTCACAACTGAGCCCAAGCTCCAGAGCCCGCGAGACGCAACTACTGAATAGCACATGCCCTGGAGCCCATGCTGTGCGAGAAGAGAAGGCATCGCAAAGAGACGCCAGTGAGCCCGACAAAGGGCAGCCCCCGCTCATCACAAATGGAGACAGTCCGCACAGCAGTGAAGACCGTGCACGGCCAAATATAAGTAAATAACAAATTCCTTTAAAAATAAAAGCACATCCATGAACTTTCACTCAAAGGGAAGTCTGGTTGACTTCCTCCCTCTTTTCTGTGCCAAGTCTCCCCGGAGGTCCTCTGACCTCGCTGCTCTGTATAGAGAGCTGTCAGAAGAAGCCAGTGGCAGGGACGGTGGGATGATGGAGGTGGGGTGCATGCTTCCTTCAACGATGCCCTTACGGTGCTGTGTGCATTTCTTTCTGGCTTCTTTTAAATTGTTTTCATGTGTGTTGCATGCCTATTTCTTCTTTCCTCCCCACCGTCCCACCCAGCTCTAAGATTCTACGATTATTCCGGTAGATAAGAGCAGAATAAAAAAGAGCCCTAAAGCTGAAAGGGACTATAGAGATAACGTAATATCTCCTCCTCCTGTTGCAGATCGGAAGCGAGTCGTGAGCACGAACAATTTCCCGGTGTGCATTGCTTCGCTCAATACCTGGCACAGAACACATTCTTGGTGCCTCTTAGTTGAATCTACTAAGTCATGTTTCATAATTTTCACATGCCTTGTAGCAGTTTCTCCCCACCAACGCTTGTTAAGTATTAGTATTCCCATTTTGGGAGAAGAATCTAAAGTTTGAGCAGTTGGATGCTTATCAAAATTTCATAGCTTTTAATATTATACATCCAGGCTGGAATCCATGACACCTCACTTTTGACATTTTCCTTCCACCATGTGCCATCTCCCCATAGGGCCCAGAACGGTGCTGGGGCACCAATGGTGCCCTCTCCTCTCTAAAGGTATCTAGACATGTATCAAACCAAATGGCTCACTTCTATGTAATAGAGGCCATGGCGAATGCCAGTTAACTCCAGGAGATGAAGGCAAGGGCTCTGGCTTTTTCCGGACTCAAGACAGCTTCCCCACACCTGTGCCTCCGAGTTGGGGCTGGTGGTGTGACCTCACCAAAACTCCACCTGCGGCAGACCAAATTCAGGGAGCAGACGCTGTTACCAGACTTCTCTGAAAGGTGTAGCTACTAGACTATCCAAATCAGCTGGACACAAATGAAGATAAAGGATAAAAAGACATTTTCACATTTTCATGGTTCTACATCTGTGGCCATATTTCTGCACACATACAAATATGGGTAAATACGAAGGGACTGCATGTCATTTCTCATCAAGGCAAAGTGACGTGATCTCCTCAGCAAAATAAATCTAGCCAAATGCTACATTAGGTAGCAGAAGTAGGAAGGCAAGATGTCAGACTGAAGAAATGCAAGAAATTGTGTCATTCAAGACCATAAACACCGACGCAGAGGTTTCCTTAGCATAAATTTTTAATTCACTACCTGCGCCTGAGTGAAATGTTTTTTTTTCTTTTGCTGGGGGGAGGGTTCAGGTTAGCATTTCCCATGACCTTCCCAAAGGTCACAAGGCTGCTGATAGCCCACAGGGTACCTTGGTGAAAAATAAGAAAAGGCCTTTGTTCAGTCAGACTTAGCTCCAACTTGGGAGTGTGGCTTGGAGAATGGTGCATGGAATGAACTTCAGTTCTTACCGACTGGTCAGCCGGCCACTCTCTTGCTCAGGGCACAACCAAGGCAACTATACAGGCTGCCCTGTCTTTATGTGCAAGCCCTGTGTGTACTACAGCTGTGGGGCCACCCAATTCAATAAGGTTAGCATTTGGGGTACAGCTCACATGGGGCGTTAACAGCAACTTTGCTTTCTGCTAAACCAAACCACCTTTAAATCAAATAGATATTGGTAGCCAAGAGTGATGTATGAGAGCTGTTTGCTGAATTATCAACTTCCTCCAACTCTCTTATTTTAAGATGTGTTCAGTCACTCAGTCATGCCCAACTCTTTGCATTCCCATGGAGTGTAGCCCCCTAGGGTTCTTTGTCCATGGGATTTTTCCAGGCAAGAATATTGTAGTAGGTTGCCATTTCCTTCTCCATTATAAGACATCTTATTAGACAAATCCAGAGTGATATTAATAACATTAATGATACTACCAAAGCTAGCTAACATATATTTAATGCTTGCCAAATGCCAGGCATTAGTCTAAATACCACATGTATTAACTCATGTAATCCTCATAACACCTCTATAAGGTAGTTATTATTATTAGCCTTTAGTAGTAAAGCTGTGATTCCTACCCAACTCCAGCTCCAGAGTCTCTGCTATTAAGCCCTGAGATGCTTGTGTAAAATGCTAGAGACGTAAAGGAGGCCAAGGTAGGCAGGTATGCAGCCAAACCGAAGTCCTACTCTCTCAACTGGCTAACCCTCACCCTCCTGGAGAAACATCCTAATCACCCAGCCTGGGCTTCCCAGGTGGCGCTAGTGGTAAAGAACCCATCCGTCAATGCAAGAGATAAAAGAGACGAGAATTTGATCCCTGGGTCAGGAGATCTCCTGGAGAAGTGCATGGCAACCCACTCCAGGATTCTTGCCTGGAGAATCCCATGGATAGAGGAGCCTGGCAGGCTATGGTCAACAGGGTTGCAAAGAATTGGATACAACTCAAGCGATTTAGCACACACCCAGGCTGGGTCAACCTCTCCAGGCTAAAGCAGGGCTTCTTTTACAAGTACCATCTTCTCACCATAAATCCAGATCCCCCTTGCTATCTGGGAAGAGCATTTTCTGGTTTCAAGTAAGATGGAAAACAGTTGTGAGACCCACACAGGATGGAAGAGAACCTGCCAACAGGGACTTTTGAGGAAGCCTGGGCTGTCTGCAGACCCCTCCTCAGTCTCCCCACCAGGGTCCTATCTTGGTTCCCATGAAGAGCCGGCCACAGGCCTCTGGATATGGCCATCGTCACCTGCACTTGCCCCCACCAGCACACGGGTGGCGGGGTCCTGTTACCACTAAAGCACAACAATGGGCCAGCCAAGTGTGGGCTGAGACCCCTGTTAACCCATCTCTCAGCTGCTCAGCCTCACAGAGGAATTACAGGGCCCCGAGTTTCCACATTTCTCCATAATGCTCTAATGGCCTGCTTCTGTTGCCATGGCAATACTGACACAGCTCCACGGAGCCCTCTAAGGATCTGAGGTGAAAGCAAAAGGGACATGTTTGCCTCGGCAGGTCTGGCCATGTTGGCATTGCTGTGATGGGCTGGTCTAAGGCTGTGCAGATCCCTGGGGCTCCAGCTGGCCAAATTGAGCCTCTTCCTGTTGTCTGATGCACCTGCACCTGTAGTGCATGGCCTGGGGAGCGTCTGCTCCCCCACCTCCTGCTCCATGATCCTCAGGCCCTCTCTCATCTTCAGGGGAAGAGAGGACTCCTTCCAGGTCAAGGAAAGTGTCCTGGGCTGGAGTCTGGAGGCCGGTCCTGTCTCCCTACTTCCTAACGTGTCACCTTAGGGAAGGCCTTTGTGTGTGTGTTGAGTTGCGTGAGTCGTGTCTGACTCTTTGCCACCCCATGGATGGTAGCCTGTCAGGCTCTCTGTCCGTGGGATTCTCCAGGCAAGAATACTAGAGTGGGTAGCCATTCCCTTCTCCGAGGTTAGGGACTGAACCTGTGTCTCTTGCGTCTCCTACTTTGCAGGCGGATTCTTTACCCACTGAGCCACCTGGGAAATCCAGGGAAGGCATTTAGCTCCTCTAGAGCTGGGTGTGTAGAGAGCATTAGGCTTAAAGAAGCATCTCCTTTCCACCCAACAGCACTTCCTGCGCTGCATGTCTGCCTTCCTGGAACTTCCAGTTCATTAAAGCATTCCAGAAAATGTGAAGTTTTGAGGACCTTGGGATTTTACAGAGTGACAGTGATTCACACACACCACTGAGTGGTTGGTTTCCTGGATTAATGTGGTCTTATTAGGGCCTTGACTGCTTGAATATCTTCCTTAGAGTGAATGATACACTGTATTGAAATCCAATGTCTTATGGGTCATATGAAACCCATATCTGTCCTTGTACAACTCACCTAGTAACAAAATGCAGTCTATGCTTCTTTTAAAATGTGTCTTTATTCATTTAACCTATAGTATTAGACTCTCATGATTCTTTAAAATTTTACTTCTAACAGCCACCATGCCCTGTTTCCAGCATATATTTTATTATGCTCATGCCCAAGGCTTTGAAGACAAAGAAAACATGCTTCCTGAAAACCATAACTGTATTTCATTAGCAAGAATGCATGCAGTGCTTAATATAACCTTTATTTGTGTCCCATGAAAAATAGCAGCTTACTTCCACTGAATTGATTTGTTCTTTTTTTTTTTCAATGATATAACTGATAATATGATCTTGATCAAGTAATTTAACCTGCTTGGCTTTTAGTTTTGATAGATGCTCTACCTGTTTGCCGAGCAGGAATAAAGATATAGATGTAGAAAATATACTTGTGGACACAGGGAGAAGGGGAGAGTGGGAGGAATCGAGAGTATCCTTGACATACATACACTGCCGTGTGTAAAATAGCCAGTGGAAAACTGCTGTGTAGCACAGGGAGCTCAGCTCAGGGCTCTGTGGTGACCTAGATGGGTGAGATGGAGGCAGGAGGCAGGCCCAAGAGGGAGGGGATATATACATATACGTATAGCCGATTCACTTTATTGTACAGTAGAAACTAACACAACATTTTAAAGCAACTGTACTGGCGGGCTACAGTCCACAGGGTTGCAAAGAGTTGGACACGACTGAGCGACTTCATACACACATACTGCAATATACAAAATAGTTAAAATAATAATTAAGTTGAACTGTAGTAAGGCACTGAACTTCATTAATACACTAAATGAGATTCAATGTATTGTATTGGTTATATTGGTTTCTGTTGAACAGCAATGTGAATCAGCTAAGTCATGTCAGACTCTTTGCAACTCCATGAACTATAGCCCACCAGGTTCCTCTGCCCAGATAGATAAATGTGAGATCCAGAAGAGATAACCAAAGATTAGCCAATTCCTTGAGAATTCCTTGAGAAGATGAGTAGGAAGACACTGGTGAGCCCAATGTCCTATTTGGTTTTAACTAAATCTTCTTTCTCTTCTCTAGTGAGAACACTTAGAATGGAATTGAAGATTCTGAGTCTAGAAGAATAATGCTACTGCAGAAGTGTCAGTAGTTTTCATTCTTATTAAATTTCTTTTCCCATCCACTGCCATCTGCTTTCTGTCCTTTAGGGCTGGGCCAGTTGCTCTGGAGGTCCATGTATCATTGCCAATTATGGGACTGGTCCAGTTAACTATTCTCCTTCCCAGGTAGCACTAGTGGTAAAGAACCCATCTGCCAAGCAGGAGACATTAAAGACGATAGAAGAATAATGCTACTGCAGAAGTGTCAGTAGTTTTCATTCTTATTAAATTTCTTTTCCCATCCACTGCCATCTGCTTTCTGTCCTTTAGGGCTGGGCCAGTTGCTCTGGAGGTCCATGTATCATTGCCAATTATGGGACTGGTCCAGTTAACTATTCTCCTTCCCAGGTAGCACTAGTGGTAAAGAACCCATCTGCCAAAGCAGGAGACATTAAAGACGTGGGTTCAATCTCTGGGTTGGGAAGATCCCCTGGAGAAGGACATGGCAACCCACTCCAGTATTCTTTCCTGGAGAATTCCAAGGACAGAGGAGCCTGGCAGACTACAGTCCATGGGGTTACAAAGAGTCAGATATGACTGAAGCTACTTAGCACTATAGCACTTGCTGCCTTACCATGTAGCTCAGCATCTGCCTGCAATGCAGAGACCTGGGTTTGACCCTTGGTTTGGGAAGATCCCCTGGAGAAGGAAATGGCAACCCATTCCAGTATTCTTGCCTGAGAAATTCTATGGAAAGAGGAGCCTGGTGAACTACAGTTCATGAGGTTGCAAAGGGTTTGGCATGACCTAGCTGATTCATATTGTTGTACAGCAGAAACCAATACCAGACTGTAAAGCAATTATCCTCTAATTAAAAATAAATTTTAAAAATAAATAAAATCATCACCAGATATAGCTATTCTGCTAGTGGTGGTGTTAGTGGTAAAGAATCTGCCTGCCAATGCAGGAGACATAAGAGATGCAAGCTTGATCCCTGGGTCAGGAAGATCCACTGGAGGGCATAGCAACCCGCTCCAGTATTCTTGCCTGGAGAATCCTGTGGACAGAGGAGCCTGGCGGGCCACAGTCCATGGGGTCACAAAGACTCAGACACAACTGAAGAGACTTAGCACACATGCTCCTTTGAAAATGGGCCCCAGTGTCTCAAAAGTAAAGGACAGTCTCTGAAGATTCAGCTCTTGGGTACAATTTGAACTTGAACACAACCAAGTGCAGCTGGACGTCTTGAGACTAACGTGGCATTCATGCATTCAGTAATACTTGCTGAATGCCTCCTCTGTCCACTGTGTCCCCAGTTTCCAGATGGGAGGACTCAGACATGGTTTCCCTGTGTGTGAGGTTCTGGAAGCCACGACTCTTGGGTACAATTTGAACTTGAACACAACCAAGTGCAGCTGGACGTCTTGAGACTAACGTGGCATTCATGCATTCAGTAATACTTGCTGAATGCCTCCTCTGTCCACTGTGTCCCCAGTTTCCAGATGGGAGGACTCAGACATGGTTTCCCTGTGTGTGAGGTTCTGGAAGCCACGTAAGACATGTGGGAAACGGAGTCCTTCCTGACGGCCCCCAGGAAACAGTGCTCCTCACATGAGGCCCCATCAGCATTCTGCAGACCAGAGCTTTATTTCCAGCCTGGTCAGACAGGACCTGGGATTATGGGAGGAGGCTCATCTCACCTCTTCCCCGCCCCCTACCCCCTACCAAGGGAACCTTGTACCTCAGGGATAATCTCTCTTGTCATTACCTGCCTCACAGGGAGGTTGAGAGGGTTTAATGAGATAATGTTTATAAAGCTTTTTGAGCTCCTCAGAAGAATGAATGGTGCTATATAAATGCAAAACGTCGTTATAACAGTGATCACAGAAGCATTCACGATAGTTAAAGGCAAGGGGGGAGGAACTCCGATTCCCTTATAATCTCCTATTTTCTGCCAACTGATAACACTGCTGAAATACGTGTCCCTTTTCCAACTGAAATTCTCTACCTTTATAATCCGCTCAGAGGTGAAATGTTTGGGGAAAATTTTAGAAATTTCTCTTTAGTCTCTTTGAGAAGGAAGAACATTAAATAAGCACACTTCGTCTGCTTACAAAAGAGCTGTTTTGACCAAAATCATTCAAAAAGGCTGAGCTTTATGACTTCAAATTTAGCTGGTCCTTAGTCCCCACTGAGATAAATGGAGCAGTGTTAAATCTGAAAGGGGAAAAATTGGTTTGGCAAGGTTCTAATGTTTGAAGCTGCCATTGAAGGGTTGCTGAACAGAGGCTGATTTTTCCATATAACGAAATTGTTTCTAGAGAAATTATTCCAGTGATTTTCCCACACTGGAAAATGAGGCTTGCTATTTTGACAATAATTCATTCTTCCAATTTAGAAAGATCATTGATTTTCACAAGACTCTTACAGTATTTTTCTTACGTAGAAGCAGTCCCTGAGTGGCAGAGAGACCACTGTAGGTAAATATCGTGTAGATGTGCACAGTAGGTATCTCAAACTGAAATGACTCTAAGGACCAGGCAGAAAGGCAGGGAAGTAGGTCAGGAATCATGACAACCCACTGTGGCCTCTGGAGAGAAGGAGAAACTTTTTCCTTCTACATGCTGGTGCCGAATCTCAACCTCTGTGTGCTGGTGCTGAATGGAATCTCAGAGACAGAGTTTTGGGTGGAAGTATTCGGACGGTTTTATGAAGACCTACAAGACCAAGAAATAACTCCAAAAAGAATGAACAATACCCAGCTGTGGATGTGACTGGTGATAGAAGCAAGGTCTGATGCTATAAAGAGCAATATTTCATAGGAACCTTGAACATCAGGTCCATGAATCAAGGCAAATTGGAAGTGGTCAAACAAGAGATGGCAAGAGTGAACGTAGACATTCTAGGAATCAGCGAACTAAAATGGACTGAAATGGGTGAATTTAACTCAGATGACCATTATATCAACTACTGCGGGCAGGAATCCATCAGAAGAAATGGAGTAGCCATTATGGTCAACAAAAGAGTCCGAAATGCAGTACTTGGATGCAGTCTCAAAAATGATAGAATGATCTCTGTTCGTTTCCAAGGCAAACTATTCAGTATCACGGTAATCCAAGTCTATGCCCCAACCAGTAACTCTGAAGAAACTGAAGTTGAACAGTTCTATGAAGACCTACAAGACCTTTTAGAACTAACACCCAAAAAAGATGTCCTTTTCATTATAGGGAACTGGAATGCAAAAGTAGGAAGTCAAGAAACACCTGGAGTAACAGGCAAATTTGGCCTTGGAATGCGGAATGAAGCAGGGCAAAGACTAATAGAGTTTTGCCAAGAAAATGCACTGGTCATAGCAAACACCCTCTTCCAACAATACACGAGAAGACTCTACACATGGGCATCACCAGATGGTCAACACCAAAATAAGATTGATTATATTCTTTGCAGCCAAAGATGGAGAAACTCTATACAGTCGATAAAAACAAGACCGGAAGCTGACTGTGGCTCAGATCATGAACTCCTTATTACCAAATTCAGACTTAAATTGAAGAAAGTAGGGAAAACTGCTAGACCATTCAGGTATGCCCTAAATCAAATCCCTTCTCCATCATAGGGGAATAATATTCAATCTTTTGCTATTACCATTATTGTGTTTTTGACTACACCACAGAGCATGTGGGACCTTAGTTCTGTTGTAATGAAAAGGCTGAATCTTCCCTGCTGGATTGCCAGGGAAGTCGTCAGTCTTTTATTATTAAGTTTTACAGATGCTCTTTATCTGGATAAGGAAATTTCATTCTCTTCCTAGTTTGCTGAGAGTTAGTTAAAAAATAAAAAATAAAAACTGAGTATTAAACTTTGTTAACCTTTTTTAATATGAGATTTATGTATTTTCCTTCATAGTATAAATACATTTGATTACTTTATTAATTTTTTTAATGTTAAGCCAGTCTGGCTCTTTAGATAACCTCACTTATTTTTGATGTATTAATCATTTTTATATTTTCCTTGATTTGTGCTTGCTTTAGCAACACTTAGACTAAAACTGGATTTTGATGGATTTGATTTATTAGAGCTTAATTATTAAGGAGTTTTATATCTCTGTTCATAAGAGATACTGGTTTTAGTTTTTTTGTGATGTCTTCACTTATATGTGTTTGTATAACTAGCTTCAGGTGTGTAGCAAAGTGATTCAGTTATGTGTATGTATATATGTGTATTCTTTTTCAGATTATTTTCCATTATAGGTTGTTACAAGACATTGAATATAGTTAGTTCCCTATGCTATATAATAGGTCCTTGTGGTTTATTTATTTTATACATAGTACTGTGTATATGTTAATCCCAAACTCCTAAATTATCCCTAACTCTTACACCCCACCCCTGCTATACTTTCTGGTAAACAAATGTATTTTCTGTGTCTGAGTCTATTTCTGTTTTGTAAATAAGTTCATTTATATCACTTTTTTAGTCTTCATCTGGTTTTGGTATTAGGGGTAGTACTGACCATCTGATTAAAAACCAGATTAGTCAAGTGAGTTAAGTGTTCTCTTCTAACTTTCTGGGTTCGTGTAAATTTGTGTAGGTATTGTTTTTCCTTAAATGTTTTAAGAAAATTCATCATTTTAAGCCATCTAGATCTGTAGGTTTCCATTGTCTGACTCTGCGACCACAAGGATGGTAGCACAGCAGGCTTTCCTGTCCTTCACCATCTCCTGGAGTTTGCTCAAACTCATGATCTTAGTTTTTTGAATGTTGCATTTTAAGCCAGCTTTTTCACTTTCCTCTTTCACCTTCATCAAGAGATTCTTTAGTTCCTCTTTGCTTTCTGCCATTAGAATGGTGTCATCTGCTTATCTGAGCTTGTTGATCTTGATTCCAGCTTGTGATTCATCTAGTCCAGCATTTCACATGATGTACTCTGCATATAAGTTAAATAAGCAGGGTGACAGTATACAGCCTTGACGTACTCCTTTTCCTATTTGGAACCAGTCTGTTGTTACATGTCCAGTTCTAAGTGTTGCTTCCTGACCTGCATATAGGTTTCTCAGGAAGCAAGTAAGGTGATCTGGTATTCCCTTCTTTTTAAGAATTTTTCACAGTTTGTTGTAATCCACAGTCAAAGGCTTTAGTGTAGTCAATGAAGCAGAAGTATATGTTTTTCTGGAATTCCCTTGATTTTCCTGTGATCCAACAGAAGTTGGCAATTTGATCTCTGGTTCTTCTGCCTTTTCTAAATCCAGTTTGTATGTTTAGAGCTTCTCAGTTCACATACTGCTGAAGCTGAGCTTGAAGGATTTTGAGCATTACTTTGCTAGCATGTAAGATGAGTGCAATTGTGTGATAGCTTGAACATTCTTTGACATTGCCTTTCTTTGGAATTTGAACGAAAACAGACCTTTTCCAGTCCCCACTGCTGAGTTTTCCAAATTTGATGCAGAGTGCATCATGAGACATGCTGGACTGAATGAAGCACAAGCTGGAGTCAGGATTGCTGGGAGAAATATCAATAACCTCAGATATGCAGATGACACCACCCTTATGGCAGAAAGTGAAGAGGAGCTAAAGGGCCTCTTGATGAAGGTGAAAGAGGAGAGTGAAAAAGTTGGCTTAAAGCTCAACATTCAGAAAACTAAGATTATGGCATCTGGTCCCATCACTTCATGGCAAATAAACAAGGAAACAGTGGAAACTGTGGCTGACTTTATTTTTCTGGGCTCCAAAATCACTGCAGATGGTGATTGCAGGCATGAAATGAAAAGACAGATACTCCTTGGAAGGAAAGTTCTGACCAACCTAGATAGCATATTAAAAAGTAGAGACATTACTTTGTCCACAAAAGTCTGTCTAGTCAAGGCTATGGTTTTTCCGGTGGTCATGTAGGGATGTGAGATTTTGAGTATAAAGGAAGGTGAGTGCGGAAGAATTGATGGTTTTGAACTGTGGTTTTGGAGAAGAGTCTTGAGAGTCCCTTGGACTGCAAGGAGATCCAACCAGTCCATCCTAAAGGAGATCAGTCTTGGGTGTTCATTGGAAGGACTGATTTTGAAGCTGCAACTCTTAAGACTTTGGCCACCTGATGCAAAGAGCTGACTCATTTGAAAAGACCCTGATGCTGGGAAAGATTGAGGGCAGGAGGAGAAGGGGACGACAGAGAATGAGATGGTTGGATGGCATCACGGACTCAATGGACATGGATTTGGGTGGATTCCAGAAGTTGGTGATGGACAGGGAAGCCTGGCGTGCTATGGTTCATGGGGTTGCAAAGAGTCGGACACGACTAAGCGACTGAACTGAACTGAGTGCATTACTTTAACAGCATCAGCTTTTAGGATTTGAAATAGCTTGGATGGAATTTCATCACCTCCACTAGCTTTGTTTATAGTAGTGCTTCCTAAGGCCCACTTGACTTCACAGTCCAGGATGTCTGCCTCCAGGTGTGTGACCACACCACTGTGGTTATCTCAGTCATTAAGAGCTTTTTGGTGTAGTTCTTCTGTGTATTCTTGCCAACTCTTCTTAATCCCTTCTGCTTCTGTTAGGTCCTTGTCGTTTTTGTTCTTTATTGTGCCCATCTTTGCATGAAATGTTTGATTGTTATCTCTGATTTTCTTCAAGAGATCTCTAATCTTTCCCATTCTGTTGTTTTCCTCTATTTCTTTGCATTGTTCGCTTAAGAAGACTTTGCTTGTCTCTCCTGGCTATGTGTTGGAACTCTGTGTTCAGTTAGGTATATCGTTTTGTTTCTCCTTTGCCTTTCACTTCTCTTCTTTTCTCAGCTGTGTCAGGTGCTGTAAGTAAAGTCTGATGCTGTAAAGAGCAGTATTGGATAGGAACCTGGAATGTTAAGTCCATGAATCAAGGTAAATTGGAGGTGGTCAAACAGTAGATAGCAAGAGTAAACATCGACATTTTAGGAATCAGTGGACTAAAATGGACAGGAATGGGTGAATTTAATTCAGATAACCATTGTATCTACTACTGTGGGTAAGAAATCCCTTAGAAGAAATAGAGTAGCCGTCATAATACGTGAAGGAGTATGAAATGTAGTATGTGGCTTCAATCCCCAAAACAACAAAATGATCTTGGTTTGTTTCCAAGGCCAACTATTCAACATCCCAGTAATCCCAAGTCTAGGCCCCAGCCACTAATGCTGAAGAAGATGAAGTGAAACAGTTCTGTGAAAACCTACAAGACTTTGTGGAACTAACACCAAAAATACATGTCCTTTTCACTTCAGGGTATTGAAATGCAAAAATTGGGAGTCAAGAGATACTTGGAATAACAGGCGGGTTTGACCTTGGACTACAAAATGAAGCAGGGCAAAGGTTAAGAGTTTTGCCAAGAGAACATACTGGTCATAGCAAATACCCTCTTCCAACAACACGAGATAACTCTACACATGGACATCACCAGGTTGATTATGTTCTTTGCAGCTGAAGGTGGAGAACCTCTATATACTCAGCAAAAACA
>SJYC01056413.1:0-27509 GCA_006408675.1 Madoqua kirkii | reverse complement strand
CTCTGGGAGATGGTGATTGACAGGGAGGCCTGGCGTGCTGCGATTCATGGGGTGGCAAAGAGTCGGACAGGACTGAGTGACTGAACTGAACTGAACTGATTCAAATAGATTTATTGCTTTGGCGGGTTTCCCAGGTGGCACTAGTGGTAAAGAACCTGCCTATCAATGTAAGAGACATGAGACATGGGTTCAGTCCCCGAGTTGGGAAGATTCCCTGGAGGAGGAGATGGCAACCCATTCCGTTATCTTTACCTAGAGAATCCCCATGGACCGAGGAACTTGGTGGGTTACTTCCATGGGGTCACAAAGAGTCTGAAGCGACTTAGCATGCACACACATTGCTTTGCCAGACAAAGGGGGACACAGCAGATTTTTGCCTCTGAAAAACTGTCTCAGCCTGAGAGGATTTAATGAAGAGTTTATAGCAATTAGACTGTTTAATAGGAGATTTCTCCATGTGGCTCAGACAGTAAAGCATCTGTGCCTACAATGTGGGAGACCCGGGTTCAATCCCTGGGTCAGGAAGATTCTCTGGAGAAGGAAATGGCAACCCACTCCAGTACTCTTGCCTGGAAAATCCCATGGATGGAGGAGCAGGACCGAGGAACTTGGTGGGTTACTTCCATGGGGTCACAAAGAGTCTGAAGCGACTTAGCATGCACACACATTGCTTTGCCAGACAAAGGGGGACACAGCAGATTTTTGCCTCTGAAAAACTGTCTCAGCCTGAGAGGATTTAATGAAGAGTTTATAGCAATTAGACTGTTTAATAGGAGATTTCTCCATGTGGCTCAGACAGTAAAGCATCTGTGCCTACAATGTGGGAGACCCGGGTTCAATCCCTGGGTCAGGAAGATTCTCTGGAGAAGGAAATGGCAACCCACTCCAGTACTCTTGCCTGGAAAATCCCATGGATGGAGGAGCGTGGTAGGCTACATTCCATGGGGTTACAAAGGGTCAGACATGACTGAGCGACTTCACTTCACTTTAATAGCAATAGTTCAAGGGTGGGGTTGCTGAGAGGATTAGGTTGAGTGCAGAACCTGCACTCCTTTAACCTGGTCTCAGGTAATCTGATGAGTTTCTGATGGTTCCTTTAATCTGGCCCCAGGTAGTCTTCTGGAAGAATTTCTCTGGTTCCTTTCATCTGGAATGAAGAATGCTGACATTTTCCGCTTGCTGGAAGAAGGAAATGGCAATCCACTCCAGCACTCTTGCCTGGAAGATCCCATGGATGGAGGAGCCTGATAGGCTGCAGTCCATGGGGTCACAATCACTGTCACTTTCACTTTTATTCTATAAGGAGCTCACAGATATTTGTGCCCTTTGAGGCGGCACCAAGACCATGCCCCAAGGCTGCACTATCATTTCCTGACTGTCTCTCCTTCGCCTCTGCGTCCACTCCTTTCCCTGGTTAGCAAGTGTTGGAATCAGCTCTTTGGAACTTAGGGAAGGTCTTGGAGGTTGAAGTCTATTCCCCTCAAACTAGAAACAGAGGACAAGGAAAGGCTTTTGTTGCCAGGAGGCCCACAGGATCCTATTTAGGGGTGGGGCACTGCTTGGTTTTACCTCCTAGGTTCTTGGCTGGGGCCTGCAAATTAGATTGACAAAAGATGGATTAACAAGACAAAAGTCTATTAATAGTTCATATATAGATGGCTCAGAGGTTAAAGTGTCTGCCTCCAATGCGGGAAACCTGGGTTCGATCCCTGGGTCAGGAAGATCTTCTGGAGAAGGAAATGGCAACCCACTCCAGTATTCTTGCCTGGAGAATCCTATGGACGGAGGAGCCTGGAAGGCTGCAGTCCACGGGGTCGCAAAGAGTCAGACACGACCGAGCAATTCACTGTCACTTTATGGGAGGACTCACTGATAAGAGGACTTCCCTGGTGGCTCAGATGGTAAAGAATCTACCTCCAGTTTGGGAGACTTAGGTTCCGTCTCTGGGTGGGGAAGATCCCCTAGAGAAGGAAATGGCAACCCACTCCAGTATTCTTGCCTAGAGAATTCCATGGACAGAGGAGCCTGGTGGGCTAGAAGCCATGGGATCACAAAGAGTAGGACACAATGGTGTGACTAACACTTTCACTTTCACTGATGAGAAACTCAAAAAAGTGGCCAAAACTTCAGGTTTATATAGCATCTGAAAGAAGAACAATAATTTTTTAGAGAAACAACACCACCACCACAAAAAAAAAAGAGAGAAAAAGAAAAAAAAAGATTTAGGTTTTTCAGGGCAGCAAACTGAGGGAAGCTAAATGTATGGAAGAAACTTATGGAACATAGGGCTTCCTAGGTGGTGCCAGGAGTATACAATCCACCTGCGAATGCAGGAGATGAAACAGGCGCACGTTTGACCCCTAGGTCAGGATGACCCCCCTGGAGTAGGAAATGGTGTCTCTCCAGCTGTCTCCCCACTCTAGTATTCTTGCCTGGAGAATCCCATGGGCCCGACTGAGCACATTAGGAGAAAATGTTGAGAGGAGGAAATGGAAGATAAGGTTTTGTTAGTAAGCTGTTTTTGTAGACTTCTTCTCGGTGCCACCTAGTCTGATGATGACGTCTAGTCTCCAGTGATAAGGTTGCCCCCTCCTTCCTGGTGTGGGAAATGAGGGAGATGGAGACATCTTTATAAGGGGAGCTTCTGTTCTGCCTTCAGGCTGGTGAGAGAAGGCAGTGAACTCCTTCTGTGTCTGCTTTTTCTTAATCACCTTCAGCTCAGAACAATCTTTATGTCAGAGTGTCATATTTTGGTGCAGTATACTCTGAACCCCTTCACCTCCATGTTGGGGAGTGGTGGGAACTAGAAGGGGGGTCACAGGGAATTGAAGAATCTGCCAGAGCAATCTATCAGTCTTCAGCTCCAGCTACCACTTGTGAGGCACAAAAACACAATTCTTCCAGTTGTTCAAGGGAAGCCAAAAATCAATAATTCTATATACCATCTCCCAATTTTAAATGTTATTCACAAATTCTTTTTTTTAAACACTGTGTAGCTAAACCAGATATCTGGCCCACGGGATATTATTTTCAACCTTAGATTTAAACTAATGTGAATTTTCTGATATAACTATGCTGCTGCTGCTGCTGCTAAGTTGCTTCAATCGTGTCCGACTCTGTGCGACCCCATGGACGGCAACCCACCAGTTCCCCTATCCCTGGGATTCTCCAGGCAAGAACGCTGGAGTGGGTTGCCATTTCCTTCTCCAGTGCATGAAAGTGAAAAGAGAAAGTGAAGTCACTCAGTCATGTCCGACTCTTAGCGATCCCATGGACTGCAGCCTACCAGGCTCCTCTATCCATGGGATTTTCCAGGCAAGAGTACTGGAGTGGGGTGCCATTGATATAACTATAGTGGAGGAAAATATGCTTTCTTTCTCTATGAGACCAATAGAGTCTTCTAATAGCAGAAGACTCGTAGAATCCTGACAGTGTCTCCCTTTTCCATCTTGGTGCCCCCTGTCCTCCATCACTTTTGTTTAATTTCTCTCTCTGTGCCTTGGTCTCCTCATTTATAAAATCAGCATAATAATCCCATGTGCATCATAGGGATGCTGTGAGTAATAAATAAGAGAATGTCTATGAAATGTTAGCTCACTGGCATTCAACCACTGTTACAATTGGTTCATTTTGTAGCTAGCTAGACTATGACCTGGGACTGCCCTTTCTTCCTTAACAAATACTGTCACCATTGCTTAATTCACCTCAGTCCAATGCAACTCAATAATATTGCATGCCTACCATGGACTTAAAAAGTATGGCACAGGTTTTTGAAAGCCAGCACTCTTGGGAGGTGGAAAATGGGAAATAGTAGCAAAGTCAACTGAATTCATGCAAAATATTTCAATTTTACCCTCACAGTCAGCTTCGAAAAGAAACCTGGGAAATTCAGCTTCTCCAGCCATCTATTTCTATCCAGAATATAATCTTTGATGCTAAACTCCTATGGAGTGGGAAGCATGAGACAGAGGAGAAATTTCAGAAATGGGGTTAAATCTGGATTTCAGTTTAGGTATACGCTTGGGAATGTGAAAGATTCCTTTTGTATTTGCTTTCACATCTCATTTATAAAATGAACAAGTTAGCCTGAACAAACTCAGCTTTATTTTTCTGAGTCTTCATTTTCTCTTTTTATCTTCTTCCACCTCACATGTTTTGTATCAATACTAGGTAATTCAAATATCTATTGTTCATATTAGTTCTTATCCTGAGAGTGTTTGTATCTCACTTAGAAAGATAATATTATATACCTAAAACAGACAAAAATGAAATTAAAGGACACTTGCTCCTTGGAAGAAAAGATATGACCAACCTAGACAGCAAATTAAAAAGTAGAGATATTACTTTGCCAACAAGGTTCATCTAGTCAAACCTATAGTTCTTCCAGTAATCATGTATGGATATGAGAGTTGGACCATGAAGAAAGCTGAGTTCCAAAGAATTGATGCTTTTGAACTGTGGTGATGAAGAAGACTCTTGAGAGTCCCTTGGACTGCAAGGAGATCCAACCAGTCAATCCTAAAGGAAATCAGTCCTGAATATTCACTGGAAAGACTGATTCTGAAACTGAATACTTTGGCCACCAGATGCAAAGAACTGACTCACTGGGAAAGATCCTGATGCCAGGAAAGATTGAAGGCAAGAGGATGAGATGGTTGGATGACATCACCAACTTGATGGACATGAGTTTGAGCATGCTCCTGGAGTTGGTGATGGACAGGGAAGCCTGGCATGCTGCAGTCCATGGGATTGCAGAGAGTCAGATATGACTGAGCAACTGAACTGAATTGAACTGAAACAGATAACAATACATGGTAGTATTAAATAAGAGTAAGTGGTACAAAGACATGCTTTAGGAAAAAAGGAATCATATATTAGACCAGTAATAACGGAATAATAAGGGAAAGACTGAAGAGTGGGTGTGTTTCTGATGATCAAGGGAAAAGGGGGGAGGAGAGAGAGAATTCCAAGAGGAAATAATAGCAAAAGCAAAGGCTAAAAGGTGGAAAGAGTATTTCTAAATGTCCAGGGAGCCTTTGATTTTTGTCCACAGATTGATATTTAAATTCAGAGGAATGAAACAAAAAATCAAAGAGGCATAATTTTTACAAGCACCAGAATAATATTTCCTATCACCACCAGGAAGACTCTAGAAAATTACATTATTTAACTGACATACTCAGCTTTTCCCTGTATCTTTAGAAAGTGAGACATGGGGCTTGAGAACTCTTGGAAGATTAAAAAAAAAAAATCACATCAGACTTCCCTGGTGATGCAGTGGATGAGATGCAGGGACACAGGTTTGATCGCGGGTCCAGGAAGATCCCACATGCTGCAGAGCAACTAAGCCTGCCAGAACTACTGAGCCCGTGCTCTAGAGTCCGTGAGCTTCAACTACTGAAGCTAGAATGCATGCCTAGAGCCTGTGCTCCCTAAGAAGAGAGGGCACCCCAGGGAGAAGCCTTCACACTGTAAGGAAGTATCAGCCCCGTTCACCACAACTAGAGAAAGTCTGTGCAAAACAATGAAGACCGAGGGTAGCCAAAAGTAAATAATACATATAAATTTAAAAGTTCACATCAGGAAATAGGAACCTCCTGACAGATGCTGAGGCAACACGGATGGGAGATATGTGAACAAACATATACCTCTGTTATGCTGGACCCTCCCCCAAATCTACCATGTGACTTCCTGAGTAAATAATTACTACAGAAATAAAGTTTAATAAAAGAAATTCAGCACCACTGCCAGCCCCAAGTTCTGGAGTCATCCATATGCTGTCTGTACTTCATCTGTCTGGGAGGACACTTGGTGCTGGGTGGAGGGGAGGAGGCGAGGAGGGGACTCAGAGACATTTCTCTAGCTCAGAGGAAATAAAGGATTGTGAGCCCCACTTGCCATGCAGAAGATGTCCACGCACGTGTCCTCTGTGCAGACAGAGAAAGAGGAGATGGACTCCAAGGAAGTCCCTGGGCTTCCCATGGACCAGATCCATGAAACAGGCTCTTTGAAAATGTAATTTTATTGATTTCCATTCAGCCAGTAAAGGAAGCTTGTGATGAAAAGGGAACTGAGAACAGATCAAACAACGCTAGTTCCTGAAACTTGTAGCTTCTCAAACTTGAGCTGACAGAGGTGCTAAATTTCTTCCATAGTCTCCATTTCCATGGCAGTTAGTTGCCCATAAAGCCACTTGGTAGATCTCAGGAGGTCCTGGCATGAGAAAGGTCTCTCTTCTCAAGATGAGTCCCTTGGACCTACTGCCTTACCATCAGACTGCCACCTTTAATTCTCTCCTGTAGAGATGCCCCTCTTGATATTCTTTAGAAGAGGTTCAACAGGGAGAATCAAAGGAGAACCCACAGTTGGAGAGGTACAATGTATAAATGTTTCCTTTTTGCTGTGGCCAAGGAGAACACGGATATATCTTTCAGCACTGTATGTAGGTAATTACTGGCTAAACAGCAGCCAGAAGTTCCCAGAAGCAGAAACAATGGCCCCCAACTCTGCCCCCCCAACCCCCCGCAAGAATTGTTTGTTTGGCATTAATGTGGAACAGATAGAAGAAAAGGAAACTGTTGGGCTTTTACAATCACACTCAGCCTGAAAAGAACAGGAAATGTTTTTCCCCCAATCTTAGAGACAAAGCACATGAGGAAAAAAAAAGGCTGGGTTCTCTTCAGGATCCAGCCCCAAGCTATGTGACCTTGAGGGAGTCACTTAACCTTGGTAACTTCAATTGCCTTATCTGTAACACAGGTGATGCTTTCGATGGAATGATGGTTAATAGCAAAGTGAAAAGGGGATGTAAAGGGCAAAAGTGATTGACCCTCAGGAAAGCACTTCCCAGATGAGTGATGAGTGAGCACAAAAACCTCCTGACATAGCTCCAGCAGGAAGGGAGAGAGCCATCAGCTCCTCCAGCCCGGCATCCCTCAGGTTGTCCACATGGAGGGTCAGCCAGGGGGTGCCATTAACAACCACGCCAGCAACAGACATACAGTGGCCCCACCCCTAGAAAACAGATAATGGAGCTTCTTAGCTGTCTACCACTATGAGCTGGGAGGACTTGAGTCAGGGAGGTATGCTGCGCCCTGGAGGAGAATCCAACCAAAGTTAGGGTTTGGACCAGAGCTGAGCCAAGAGCATATCTGCCAGCTGAGGCCTTATCTGGTGTGTAGAGATCTGGAAGGATGAGCAGCTCCTTCCTGCTCCAGCCTCATTCCTGAGCTCATCATTCTAGCAGAAGCTAGAAAACCCTGAAGCAGAGATACTTTCCTTCTCACTTTTTTGCTCATCATCTCTTTTCCTGGGAGACAGAGGCCTGTGCTTCTGAGTTTCCCCTCTCAACCAAATCTCCATACAAGGCTCTGAGGGTCTACAGCAGAAGCATTTGTAAAAAGTCTCTACCTTCGAGTGGCAAACAGTGGGGCGAGGAATTAGGAAGATTGGAGTTGAGGGCACTTGTGGACATCATTGGCCAGGGAATTTGAAATAGCTGTGTACTGTACCTTCACACACAACAGCACATGGTGTGTGCTTAGGAAGTATCACATAGATGTCAGAGACAGAACAGTTCATGGGCACTGAAGGAGGTGTTGGGTGCCCTGGAGAAGGCAAGACTGCCACAGAATCTTGCATGAGTGAGGCCTGGGGAGGTGCTGAAGGCAGGTGCACAGGGCACCCCAGCAGAGCAAAGGCCTGGAGGCCAGCTGCAGCTCTGGGGCTTGCATGCTGGTCAGTGTGAAGGAAGTCATTTCCCTCTTCTGCTCAGTATCTGCCTTGTTTATTCAAACACATCTCCTCTTTGTGTACTGTAATAGACTGAGGGGGGGGGGAAGGAAAATATTTCCCTAGATAAAGCTCCCTATTGTCATACTGACTGATTTTCTATTTTTGTTTTGCCCTTTTTTTTTTTAAGAGAAGAGAAGGCTTATTGTATAGTCACCTATTAGTAGGTTACATTTACTCCTGGTCTGGGAGAACAGTAAGGGATTTTACGCCCACCCTGGCATGGGCAATCTGAGGCAGGGTATGTGTTCCCTTGGTTTTCCCTGGGTGGAATGCATGGTTACTGAGTCCAGTTTGCCTCTAAGGAGGTTATGTGGTTCTGGATTTCAGTTTTTGAATCTGA
Source organism: Madoqua kirkii (assembly GCA_006408675.1). Taxonomy (NCBI): domain Eukaryota; kingdom Metazoa; phylum Chordata; class Mammalia; order Artiodactyla; family Bovidae; genus Madoqua; species Madoqua kirkii. Next base: position 19,375 of record SJYC01056413.1, on the reverse strand, counting down.
AAAAGAGAAGAGTCTAAAAGGGCTTTCATATCATTAATTCCTGGTATTCAGGGTCTCTGATTCCATCATTCCATTCATTCACTCATCATTTTTTCACCTTTCAACAGACATCTTCTAAGCACCTACTGCATGCCCAGCTTTGGAATTACAAGCATGAACAAGTCATAGTTCATTCACAGACTCTAGAAAAGATAGCCAATAAGAAATACAGCTGCAGATGCTGGGGGGTGGGAGGTGGGAAATAAAAACTGCTCTGGGAAGCAAAGCAAATATGCTGCAGTCACAGTTTATCAGAGGCTCAGCAGCCAGGGGTCAGTGCATGGCCACAGAGTGACCAAAGCGTGACCAGGACTCTGAACAAGTATGTCTGCAGAAGACGAGGCTTCAGCAGGTTTCAAGGTCAGAATCCACAGCTAAGGGTGTGGAGTAAGATACCAAGGATGTAAATGTAAGGACCAAGAACAAGACAATAGACCTTGGAAATGACATGAAAATTTAGTTACCATTTCCGGGGGTATGATAAGGGAGAAGGCAGTTGGAAGAAGCCCAGCCATTGGAACTCAGGCATACAAGGGCAGCTCTGTGTGGAGGAATAACTTGGTACCACCTCCAGGCAGTTGGATTAGAGGAGCTTCAAACCCTCCCACCTCAGCTGGACCTGATTTTAGAGCCTGAGGGTAAGACTCAGGCTACACATGGAGGACAAATACCTCCATCAGGGATGGTAAAGAGGCATAGAAACTGAGGGGTAGCAGCTAAGAAGAGAGATAAAAAGCCAAATGTGAGAATACTATGACAATAATAATAATAACCTCTGAGCTAAAGTGATTGAGTACTTATAATGGGCTGAGAACTTGCTAATGAATTTACATGAATTATCGCTTGTAAATTTTACTCTAACTCTATAGACAGATATGATTATCCCCATTTTGCAAGTGAGGGAACAGAGCCTTCAAGAGGTTGGATAGCTTGTCCTGACCCAATCAGGCTCACCTATGTTAGGCTGCAATAGCAAGAATCTTCCAAGTCTCAGTAACTTAAAAGAACAGGAGTTTATTTCTCATTCATGTGGAAGGCAGATCAGAGGGATCTCTGCTTTTCCTGGTCATTTAGATTCCCAAGCTAAATCAATATTGACATATTCTTCCTCAATTGTTATATAGCAGGAAGAGTGGTGAATTTTGCACTAGCTTTTAACCACCCCTCCCCCAAGCTTCTGCTCACACTCGTGGCTAAAGCGAGGCACATGGTTATACTTGATTCCAAAGAGGGTGGGTGTGTGCTAAGTCCATTTGATCATGTCCAACTCTTTGCAGCCTTGTGGACTGTAGCCCGCCTGTCTCCTCTGACCATGGGATTCTCCAGGCAAGAATAGTGGAGGGGGTTGCCACGCCCTCCTCCAGGGGATCTTCCTGACCCAGGGATTGAACTCACGTCTTATGTCTCCTGCATGGGTAGATGGGTTCTTTACCACTATGACACCTGGGAAGCCACCAAAGGAGGAAGAGAAACGCACTTCCACCCCGTGCCCAGTTAGAGAGTGGGGATATTTGTGATATTTATCAACAGCCTAACTGGGCCACCCAGTAGTGGGGAAACCAAGTTGCCTGTGCCTGTGATCTGTACTCACTTTATTCTTGAGAAAGTCACCCAGCTGGGGACTGTTGCCCCTTCATGTCCTACCCCACATTATCCTTGCAGAGTCCCTTGCCTTCTCTTCCCAGAGCCTGGGTTAGGAGATAGACACTGAGTGATTGATGGCTCCCAGCAATAGTCAGGAGAGATTATTTAACAGCATGTGCTGAAGGAGCCATGGCTGGGAGCCTGCTCATAATAGCAATTGAAGCACTAGTTTCTGCAGGACTTAGAGTGCCAGGGTCTCAAGGGTTTATTAATCCCACAGCAGTCCTGGGAGGGGTTCACTGCTGCTGTTATTTATACCTTTTGTGGTGCTCATCCAGCGAGGGGAGTCAGTTGGGATTATGTTCCAGGGACACAGAGCTCTGGCTGCTTTCCAAACCAGGGCTGCGGAGGGTGCTTCCTTCTCAGCCAGAAGGCTCCTAGGCTGCATTCACGAAGAATGAATGGAAGCTGTTCAGAGAGATGCAGACAGAGCGTCACGACAGAGGAGAGATAGCCAGGAAGATGCGAAGTCTTGGCACTTGGCTAAACCCCTCAGTTCTAAGCTGAAAGGCCACTTCCTCTGTGTCCTCCCTAGTCCCGAGTGACTGCCTGCCCCTTCCTGGAAGCCACTGTCTTCTTGCAGTCTGTCCCTGCACCCCTTATTAATCACCTGCTTTTATTGTTTCCTTTTCCTTATGACGTGCTCTGCCTGCTGTAATTAAAGTGAGTTCCTCAGAGCACACACTATAACAAAGATTATAATGCTTCGTGGGATTCTCAGAGCACCAAGCACATGCCAAGTATTCAATCAGTGTTTGCAGCCCCTGGCTCCTGCCTACCCATCCAAGTTTCCCTTCTACCGTGCTGTCATCCCAGCTTTTGCTTTGCCCTTCTGCCAGTTGGAATGAATGGCTCATCTTGCCACTGCACTCCTCCTTGCCTGAGCACACGATTTCTTCACCTTTTTTTGATGCCAAGTATCCATCCCAAAGAGGAGGATTCCTCCCTTCTTTGTGCCAACACTGCCTCTTGCACATATTTCCATTACAGAAATAATTATATTTCAATTACGTGTTTCCCTGTCTGTCTTTCCCACTAGGCTGAGAACTCCTGGAGAATACATACAGATCTTATTTATTTTTTTGTATTCTTCACTTTTACAAAGCCTGGACAGGAGGAATTAGCAGGAGGCACTTGCTTGGGGCACAAAATTTAAGAGGGTACCAAACAAATGCAATAATCAAAATAGATGCTATTTAATGTAATGTTTTTAAAAATCAAAATTAAGGGAAAAGAATCCAAGATAAACAAAACATCAAAATTTTAAATAAAAGTGAATTCTGTAACAGTGCCATGCTGTTTACTGGAGCCTGAGGCAGAAGGGAAATTTTTTGAAAAATACTGATTTTGTCTTTATTTAAAATTTCGATATTTTGTTCATCTGATTTTCAGCACTAATTTTTTTGCATCAATTTTACATTAATGTTTATTCTTAGAAATATTGTCTAGAACCGATAGGTGCTCTATAACTATGTACTGAATGAGGGAGTCAGTAAGTGATTGATTATGTGAGTGAATGGCTGGAAAGACTTTATGATTGAACCTCCAACTATCCAACATTTTGGTATTTACCTTTTTTTAAAATTTTTATTGAAGTATAGTTCATTTAGAATGCTGTGTTAGTTTCAAAGTGAAAGTGCAAGTCCCTCAGTCATGTCTGACTCTTTGCAACTCCATGGATAATCCATGGAAGTCTCCAGTCCAGAATTCTGGAGTGGGTATCCTTTCCCTTCTTCAGAGGATCTTCCAAAGCAAGGGCTTAAATCCAGGTCTCCTGCATTGCAGGCAGATTCTTTACCATTTGTACCACCAGGGAAGCCCAAGAATACCGGAGTGGTAGCCTATCCATTCTCCAGTGGATCTTTCCCACCCAGGAACTGAACCAGGGTCTCCTGCATTGCAGATAGATTCTTTACCAGCTGAACTACCAAGGAGACCCCATTAGTTTCAGGTGTACAGCAAAGTGAATCAGTTATACACATACATATATCCACTTTTTTTAGAATATTTTCCCATATAAGCCACTGCAGAGCACTGAGTAGGGCTCCTTGTGTTACACAGTAGGTCCTTTTAGTTATCTGCTTTATATATAGTAGTGTGTATGTGTCAATCCCAGTCCCCAGTTTATTAGTATTTGCTTTTAGAATTACCCCTGTGTCCTCACCAATTCCCTTCTCATTCTATTACTTGCCTTTTGGTGTAAGTTCTCTAAATCCTTTTCCAAATTTAGAGAAAGGGAAGAAAAGAAATACAACATCCAAATTCAAGTCACTTATATGTTCTTTACTCAGTTGAAGCACTCTTGTGATGGGAACAAGATTTGAGAACCCATCTGCATGGGCCAGGGGCTTGCTTGGGTACAGCGACAGTGCTTCCCAAGCCCCAGTCCAGTCTGGTTGCTATGCAAGTAGAAGGCCTTGGTTTCTGGGGCACTGGGTAAGAAGCCAGCTATTCGACTAAATCCATCTCCACCACCAGCTACACAGAGTGGGTAGCCCTAGGGAAAAGATTGACTTTTTAGTTGAAATGAGTTCTTGAGTCTTTTATGCATCATTGTTGTCACAGACAAATGCCAAAGAATGGGTCATGCAGCCTGGTCTGGAGACATTTTCATCTGCAGTTAAGGGCGTTAGTGTAGGCAAGTGGAACCGTCCCTGGGTCCAAGAATGAAGAGCTTAAGTTTGGGTCCAGCTCTGCTCTTATTCTCTGCATGACCCTGACCAAGTCACAGTCACTCAGCTTCAGTTTATTCATGTGTAGAAAGAGAGGATTGATATGGCCTTCAACCCCTGTACTACGGAGCTCTGGGGTTTCCCTGATGGCTCAGATGGTAACGAACCTGTCTGCAGTGCGGGAGAATGGGTTTTCTCCCGTCGTCAGGAAGATCCCCTGGAGAAGGGAATGGCAACCCACTCCAGGATTCTTGCCTGGAGAATCCCATGGACAGAAGCTACGGTCCATGGGTTTGCAAAAAGTCAGACACAACTGAGCGACTAACACGCTCACACTGTGGAGCCCAGGGCTGTGAGCAGGTTTCTTGGCAGCCACTGAGGGAGACTGAGACAGCCACTTCACCCAGAGAGCTCCACCTTTGTCATTTATTAGATTCCCATGTAGAATTTTTTTTTTTTAAAGAAGATGAGGGGTTCCAATATCTTAAAAAATGACATAAGGACTTCCCTGGAGGTCCAGTGGTTAAGAATCCATCTTCCAATGCAGGGGACACAGCTTCGATTCTTGGTTGGTGAACTAAAATCTCACACACCTTGGGGCAACTAAGCCCACAACTACTGAGCCCGAGTGCCTCAACGATGACCCTTCGTGCGCACGTGCCTGCATGCCACAGCTATTCCTGATGCAGCCAAAGATAAACAAATACATGATTTTAAAAATGATGCAAAGCCCTGCAGGTCCAGCCTGATTCCACTGGCTGGACCATGTAATTCTCTCCCCACAGCTTTCAGGAGTACCGAGTCTGCTTCAGTTGTGTCTGAGGACACGTAAGCCCATGGAATAGGAAGACTCAAGTGTTGTACAAAGCATGAAGGCTTGATATGTTCACCCTTTCACTGTACAAACTTCTTTGTTCTATGAAATCACTCAAAATTCATTATAGCTATTGCCACAAAGTGTTGATAGAGGCCATTAAGAAGCAGACCACTTATTCAACACTTGAATCCCCTTCTCTCCATCCCCATTAAGTGGCCATGCAATGTCTTGAGTTCCCCCAGTGACTGTGAACTCACCATCTGTGGTCATATCTGACTTGAACCCCTGATTCATAGAGCTTCATCTCTTGGGGCCATGCAAGACAGGTACAATCCCTCTTCACAGGAAAACCCTTCAGATAATAGAAGAGAGTGACTGTTGGCTCCTCACTGTCTTTAATTAGCCAGGCTAATCATTGCACCATTGAGCTTCTTTCTTTATGATATAGGTTTATTCCTTTCCCCAGGCAAGTGGTCCTCCCATTTGTGTTTCTGCTCTAGAAGAAATGCACCAGGATGGACTGTAACATCCTACTCTGCTGATCAGAGTAAGGAGAGCTAACAGTTTTCTTTTTTCAGTCAAGTGCTTTTCAACCCTCTTGCACAATAGAATCAACATGGGCAGCTTTTGAAAAAATATTGCTTTCCAGGCTTCATCCCTGCACAATTAAATCAGAAACTCTGGGGCTGGGCTCTTGGCTCAGTTCAGTTCAGTCACTCAGTTGTATCTGACTCTTTATGACACCAGGCTCCCCTGTCCATCACCAGTTCCTGGAGCTTACTCAAACTCATGTCCATCGAGTTGGTGATGCCATCTGAATGTCTCCTTCTCTGTCATCCCCTCCTCCTCCTTCCTTCAATCTTTACCAGCATTACTTCTTTTCCAGTGAGTCAGTCTTTTGCATCAGGTGGCCAAAGTATTGGAGTTTCAGCTTCAGTATCAGTCCTTCCAATGAATATTCAGGACTAAAGATATCCTTTAGGATTGACGGGTTGGATCTCCTTGCAGTCCAAGGGACTCTCAAGAGTATTCTCCAAAACTATATTTTCAAAAGTATCATTTTTTCATCATTCAGCTTTCTTTATGGTCCAACTCTCACATCCATACATGACCACTAGAAAAACCATAGCTTTGACTAGGTGGATCTTTGTTGGCAAAGTAATGTCTCTGCTTTTCAATATGCTGTCTAGGTTGGTCATAGCTTTACTTCCAAAGAGCAAGCATCTTTTAAGTTCATGGCTGCAATCACCATCTGCAGTGATTTTGGAGCCCTCCAAAATAAAGTCTCTCACTATTTCCATTGTTTCCCCATCTATTTGCCATGAAGTGATGGGACTGGATGTCATGATCTTAGTTTTCTGAATGTTGAGTTTTAAGCCAACCTTTTCACTCTCTTCTTTTTTCAAATTTTTATTGGAATATAGTTGCTGTACAATGTTCTGTTAGTCTCTACTGTACAGCAAAATGAATTGGCCATATGTATACATGTATCTCCTCCCTTTCACTCTCCCCTTTCACTTTTAAGAGGTTCTTTAGTTCCTCTTCTCTTTGTGCCATAAGGATGGTATTATGTGCAGATCTGAGGTTATTGGTAATCTCCTGGCAATCTTTATTCCAGCTTGTGTTTCATGCGGCCTGGCATTTCCCCTGATGTACTCTGCATATAAGCTAAATAAGCAAGGTGGCAATATATTGCCTTGACGTACTCCTTTTCCTATTTGGAACCAGTCTGTGGTTCTATGTCCAGTTCTGTTGCTTCTTGACCTGCATACAGATTTCTCAGGAGGCAGGTAAGGTGGTGGTATCCCCATCTCTTTTATAATTTTCCACTGTTAGTTGTGATACACACAGTTAAAGGCTTTGGTGTAGTCAATAAGGCAGAAATAGATATTTTTCTGGAACTCTCTTGCTTTTTTGATGATCCCATAGATGATGGCAGTTTGATCTCTGGCTCCTCTGACTCAGATATTTTTTTTTTTTTATGTCCAAATTAGGACTTCCCTGGTCGTCCAGTGTTTAAGGAATCTGACTTGCAATTCAGGGGATACTGGTTCAATCCGTGATCAGGGAACTAACATCCCTGCTTGTGTCTCGGAGTAACTAAGGTGAACCACGATTAGAGAGTCAATGTGCTGCTACACAGATCTTGTGTGCTGCAGGAAGACTGTATGCAGCCAGATTAGCTAATTTAAAAGGCTATAGCTTGTAGAATAATAATACGTAATGCAAGTACTGGAACATTAAGAAAAGAACGTTCAAGTAATTCTTTTGTGTGTCTAGAATTAAGAACCACTGCTTTTGACACTCAGTACAGGTAGCCTTGATGTTTGCTCTGATTGGTAAGTGATCTATTGAAATGTACTGTACATATCTTTGGGAACTGAAGTTGAGGGAAGAGGTAGAAAGAACTAATGTTTGAGGATCTTTCATACATGTGCTTCCCTGATGGCTCAGATGGTAAAGAATTCACTTGTGATGTTCAAAACTTGGGTTCGAACCCTGGGTTGGGAAGATCCCCTGGAGGAGGGCATGGCAACCCACTCAGCATTCTTTTTTGGAGAATCCCCATGGACAGAGGAGCCTGGTGAGCTACAGTCTGCGGGGTCTCAGAAAGTCAGACACGACTGAGTGACTAAGCAAAGCGCACCTACTCAAGTACTGAGCTAGAACTTTAAGTACATTATTCCTTAATCTTCCTCTGCGAGTCAGGTGGTTTTGCCCCAGTTTTACAAAGGAGAAAACTGAGAATCAGTGAGACTTACCAATTCACTCCAAGTCACTCAGCTAGACAGTGGCCAGACTGAGACTCCAGCCCAGATGTGTTTGAGCCCACTTTCCTTTTATCATGCCACTTTGCTTTCCTTCATTCAATTAGTTTAACAATTCTTTATGAAGAATCAGGACCTACCGTAGACTAGGCCAGCAGCTGTTGTAAGCTGGAGTTTTTGTGGTAATCTGCCAAGCTGTGCTAGGACACAAAACGTTTTCTCTTCTTATTCAATGATTTGTTTATGGGTGTGTTTTTTTGAAGGAAAAATCATGTCGGTGTAATGTAGGCTTTGTAGAGAAATAAGTCTTTGGTATTTGGTTGTAAAATAAATGTCAGAATAAAATGTTTGAGAAAATAAAGAGCTGTATATGAAATCACGACCTACAGAGCTATAGAATACTGATGGACCATTGCTGCGTTTCATTATTTAAGGTAAATTTGATACCCAAGGAAGGCGTTGCTGTACCCCAGAGGCTGCTGTTCCCTGGGGTAGGACTGTCTGCCAGGAGTGACCCAAGAGCTGCTTCACATTGTTTTAGTCACACAGTTTATCCCAGACTGTAAAGACCATGCAGTTCAGTTGAGTGACAGACTAATGACCAGAGGCTCTGTAACTCTTTTCACAAAAATTTCTGAAACATACTCTAATGAAGATGTTGGTTATTTTTTCACTTTAGATTGACTCTGTAGGGACATTTGTGGGGGTTATTTGTAGGCTAAAGGGACTTGCCTGGGAAGAATGAAGAACGTGGTCCTGACAGAAGGAGACAGAAGAAACGAAAGTGAAATGGAGAACAGAGAAGTAATAAGACAGAGGTGTGTATGGAGCCCCAATAACTTGAGATGGGATCCCCCAACCCCCAGCCCCCAGCCATAAGCACCCATTACCCAGTAGACGTCTCTTTCCCAGGGTGAAAGCAAGCTGTCCTTCAGATGCTAGCCTAGAAAGCCCCTTGTCCCTGCTCACCTAAGACTGACTGGGTCCCTCTCCCTCCCTTGATTTCCCAGTTCTGTCCTTACTCTTCCCGGGACACACAGTGGTCTCTTTCATATCTAATATGTTAAGAGGTTGAGTGAAGAATAACTTACTTTTGACCTCCAGTCATGTTATAGGTATACCCAAGCTTTTGCACATGTATGCATGCTAAGTTGCTTTGGTAGTGTCTGACTATTTGTGACCCCATGGACTGTAGCCTATCAGACTCTTCTGTCCATGAAATTCTCCAGGCAAGAATACTAGAATGGGTAGCCTTCCCCTCCTCCAGGGGATCTTGCCGACCCAGGGATAGAACCCGGGTCTCCTACATTGCAGGCAGATCCTTTACCATCTGAGCCACCAGGGAAACATTAACCACCTCAGCACTTACAGTATCAAGGCTGTCAGAAGCCTGAACAACCTAGTCTGTTCAGCCACTTGTGGAAAAACTATTCTCTGTGTGCCTTGATATTGACCTTGTTAGGATACGCTATTTTAGATTGCTTCATAAGTAACAGGAAAGGAGGAAGGAAGGGAGGGAATGAGAAAGAAGGAAGAAAGAGAGGGAGAGAGGGAGGGGATACAGGCAACCCAAGTGGGAATCACTTTTCAGCAATGAGATCCTCAAGAACAATCCTTAACAGGCCATTAGTTTCTTTATAGGTAGGAGGTTATAATATAGGACATTTAAGGTCTCTCCTGTCTTTTGAGCCAGACTGACCTGGTGGGAAGGACATGTGCTTTGGAATCAGAAAGATATAAGTTTGAATCCCAGCTCTGGACACAATCTATAAGATCTTGCTCAAGTTCTTTAATTTCTCTCCACTTCAACTTTCTCATTCATAAAGTGGGAATAATATCAGTTTTGTTTCTATGCTATTATGAGAACTGATGAAGCAATATCTTTGCAATATTCTTGGCCTTCAGTAGACATGCATTGTTTTTCCTAAGATTTTAAAAAATGTGGTTCCAGAACCATTGGAGAAACAACTTTTGCAGCAATGACAGTTCACATGGCTTAATGCTTAGGTTTAAGTCGGTGAATTCAAATCCTGGTTCTATATTTAGTAGTTATATGACCTCAGGCAAATGACTTAACCCTCCCTCAGCTTCTGGCCTTCTGTTTTTTTAATCTGTGAAATGTGGATAACGGCACCTATCTCACCATTTTTTGTTCAGGGGATTACAGAGCAAAAAGTCCACAAAACATGCCTGCACATCATGAAAACTCATGTTTCTTTTTGCTCTTATCAATATTACCCAGTAGAAGGCAGCTGAAGGTAGCCAGGAAACTGATGACATGGGCAGATGCGCCCAGGACCAGACTGGGACTGTGCAATTGTGGAAAGAAAGTGACATCGCTCAGTCATGTCTGACTCTTTGCAACCTCATGGACTGTATCTTACCAGGCTCCTCTGTCCATGGGATTTTCCAGGCAAGAGTACTGGAGTGGGCTGCCATTTCCTTCTCCAGGGGATCTTCCTGACCCAAGGATTGAACCCGGTCTCCTGTGTTACAGACCGTCTGAGCCACCAGGGAAGAAATACCAAAACATCTACAACTGGAGCCATGGTCTGACATCAGGGCTAGAGATGAAGGAAGGTTCACTTGTAGTTAATATATATTCAACTGCACTAATTAGCACAGCCCCAAAGCCTAAAATAAATTAAGCAAGTCTTTAAAAAATGAGGCTGAGACTTTCCTTTTATTATTATTGTCATAACTGTTATAAGGCTTCCACAGTGGCTCATTGGTAAAGAACCCACCTACCAATGTAGGAAATGAGGGTTCATAAGGAAATGGCAACCCACTCCAGTGTTCCTGCCTGGGAAATCACATGGACAGAGGAGCCTGGTGGCCTACAGTCCATGGAGCTGTGAAAGAGTAGGACATGACTTATCAACTAAACAACAATTGTTCTAAGAGTGAAAATGTTGGTACAGACTTAGGTTGTCTGTGAACCAGATGACCCTGGGTCCCTGTGTCCAGATAAGATTAGTTCAGTTCAGTGGCTCAGTCATGTCCAACTCTTTGCTACCCCATGGACTGCAGTGCACCAGGCTTCCCTGTCCATCACCAACTCCCTGAGCTTACTCAAACTCATGTCCATTGAGTCAGTGAAGCCATCCAGCCAACTCACCCTCTGTGGTCCTCTTCTCCTCCTGCCTTCAATCTTTCCCAGCATCAGAGTTTTTTCCAGTGAGTCAGCTCTTTGCATGAGGTGGCCAAAGTACTGGAGTTTCAGCTTCAACATCAGTCCTTCCAATGAACGCCCAGGATTGATTCCCTTTAGGATGGACTGGTTGGATCTCCTTGCAGTCCAAGGGACTCTCAAGAGTCTTCTCCAGCACCACAGTTCAAAAGCATCAATTCTTCGGCACTCAGCTTTCTTTATAGTCCTACTCATCACATCCATACATGACTACAGGAAAAAATATAACTTTGACTGGACAGAACGTTTTTGGCAAAGTAACATGTCTGCTTTTTAATACGCTGTCTAGGTTGGTCATAACTTTACTTCCAATGAGTAAGCGTCTTTTAATTTCATGGCTGCAGTCACCATCTGCAGTGATTTTGGAGACCAAAAAATAAAGTCTCTCACTGTTTATATTGTCTCCCCATCTATTTGCCATGAAGTAATGGGACCAGATGTCATGATCTTAGTTTCCTGAATGTTGAGTTGTAAACCAATTTTTTCACTTTCCTCTTTCACTTTCATCAAGAGGCTCTTTAGTTCCTCTTCGTTTTCTGCCATAAGGGTGGTGTCATCTGCATATCTGAGGTTATTGATATCTCTCCTGGCAATCTTCATTCCAGTTTGTGCTTCATCCAACCCAGCGTTTCTCATGATGTACTCTGCATAGAAGTTAAAGAAGCAGGGTGATAATATACAGCCTTGACATACTTGACTTCATTTTGAGGGGCTTCAAAATCACTGCAGATGATGACTGCAGCCATGAAATTAAAAGACACTTACTCCTTGGAAGAAAAGTTATGACCAACCTTGATAGTATATTCAAAAGCAGAGACATTACTTTGCCGACTAAGGTCCGTCTAGTCAAGGCTATGGTTTTTCCAGTGGTCATGTATGGATGTGAGAGTTGGACTGTGAAGAAGGCTGAGCAAAGAATTTATGCTTTTGAACTGTGGTGTTGGAGAAGACTCTTGAGAGTCTTTTGGACTGCAAGGAGATCCAACCAGTCCATTCTGAAGGAGATCCACCCTGGGATTTCTTTGGAAGGAATGATGCTAAAGCTGAAACTCCAGTACTTTGGCCACTTCATGCGAAGAGTTGACTCATTGGAAAAGATTCTGATGCTGGGAGGGATTGGGGGCAGGAGGAGAAGGGGACAACAGAGGATGAGATGACTGGATGGCATCACTGACTCGATGGACATGAGTCTGAGTGAACTCTGGGAGTTGGTGATGGACAGGGAGGCCTGACATGCCGTGATTCATAGGGTCGAAAAGAGTTGGACACGACTGAGCGACTGAACTGAACTGGACTGAGTCTTCTCTTGTGTTGTTGGAAGAGGCTGTTTGCTGTGACCAGTGCATTCTCTTGGCAAAACTCTATTAGCTTTAGCCCTGCTTCATTCTGTACTCCAAGGTCAAATTTGCTTGTTACTCCAGGTATTTCTTGACTTCCTACTTTTGTATTCCAGTCCCCCATAATGAAAAAGCCATCTTTTTTGGGTGTTAGTTTTAGGAAGTCTTATAGGTCTTCGTAGAATGGTTAAACATCAGCTTCTTCTGCATTACTAGTCAGGGCATAGACTTGGATTACTGTGATATTGAATGTTTTGCCTTGGAAATGAACAGAGATCATTCTATTATTTTTGAGATTTTATCTAAGTACTGCATTTTGAACTCTTTGTTAATTATGATGGCTACTCCTTTTCTTCTAAGGGATTCTTGCCCACAGTAGTAGATATAATGGTGATCTGAGTTAAATTCACCTATTTCAGTCCATTTTAGTTCACTGATTCCTAAAATGTTGAATACTGGAGTAGGTTGCCCTTCTCTTCTGGAGTAGGTTGTCATTCTCATCTTCAGCGGATCGTCCCAATCCAGGGTGTGAACCCAGGTCTCCCGCATTGCAGGCAGATTCTTTACCATCTGAACCATCAGTGACACATTGCCAGATAAGAGAGCGAGTATCTTTTGGGGTGTGAGGGTAAGATAGCAAGCATTTGCTATTGGAAAGGAAATGGCAATCCACTACAGCATTCTTGCCTGGGGAATCCCAAGGCCAGAGGAGCCTCATGGGCTACAGTCCATGGGGTCACAAAGAGTCAGACATGCTGAGCAACTAAGCACACACACATTTACTATTGTAACTTTCTGGGTTTTTTTTTTTTGTTTCTTTGTTTTTTTTTTCAGTCTGCTGTGTGGCAGACACTTTCCATATACCATGCATTCAAACTTTGCAAGCCATCTGTGTTCATTTTCTAGGGCTGCTGTAACAAAGTACCAAAACCTGGATGGCTTACAGCAACAGGAACTTATTGGTTCACAGTTCTGGAAGGCAGAAGTTCATAAGCAGGGTGTCAGCGGGCCCACGTGCTCCCTAACATCTCTAGGGGAGAGTCTTCCTTGCCTCTTGTAGATTCTGGTTGTTGTTGCTGGAGATGTCTCTCCTTACTTTCTGGATCTGCAGCTGCAACAGATCCTTACTATGGCAGCACAGGTACAGACCGAGGACACCCTGAAATGTTGTGGGAATGAGTGGAAAGGAATAGATGTGTAGAGGGCTTGTTTCCATCAGGGTTTGCTTGTTCCTCCTGATCACTGAACATTAGCTTCCATCTTTTCTGTGTGTTCTTCGCTGACCATCCTCCACCACCATCCAGTTCATGCAATAAGGCTCCATCGGTCCCCTTCTCACCCTCCTCGGGGCGCCCTAGACTTCTGGGTGTGGGCAGTGGTGAGGGTTTTGTGTGGTCTTGGTATCAGGGGAGGCACTTATGGCCCAGTGTCTCTCCTCCACTTAGAATTGTTCTCCTCTTGGAACATGTCTGTTATTGCTCTGAGCTGGCTCAGCAGGGGCCCCTATTCAGCCAGCTGGGCCCTCACCTCCAGGCTCAGGACTTTCTCAGGTTTCTTTGTGGCTCAGCTCCTGCCTGGGCTCTCTTGCTCCTGCAGGCTCTAGCAGGTCCTGGCTCTCATGTTGAAGCTACCCTTCATGTCCCACTCAGGCATGCGGGATCTCCTTCTTGCCCTGTGGGAGCCAGCTGAGTCTCAGAGCGGGTGGTGGGATGGGAAGGGCCTCTCCATGTCCAGACCTATCCTGCCATCCCTTCCATCTACACAATCCACCCCCATGATGGTGTGAGCCTCTGTGTCCAGTGCAAGAAGCAAGCATTGCAGAAAGGGAGGATGCTTGTACAGCCCAAGAGCAGCTCTTGTCTAACGCTCAGGAATGAGTTGTCCAAGGAGACACATGCTAACAAAGCAAGAGACTTTATTGGAAAGGGGTGCTGGTGGAGAGCAGCAGGGTAAGGAAACCCAGGAGAACAGCTCTGCCACGTGGCTCACAGCCTCATATGTCATGCGAATAGGGTTTGTTTCTGGGTTTTCTCTGGCCAATCATTCTTACTCAGGGTCCTTCCCCATGGATACACATCACTCAGTCAAGATGGATCCCAATGAGGATTCTGGGAGGTTGGTAGGACATATGGACTCTTGCTTGCTCTCTCCCTTTGACCTTTCCTGAATTCTTCCAGTTCATGGTAGCCTGTTAGTTTCTCATTACTTACCGGGACCTCCTGTTGTTAAGACAGTTCATGCAAGTGGCCGCTGTCTTGTCTGACCAGTGAGGGAGGTGTTTCAGTTGGTGTTCAATGCTTCCCCTAACAGAAGGATGGTAAAGCCCTCTGCTGTACGTGGGGTTCCCTACTACCCCATCTCCTAGAGTTTCAGCTTCAAGGTAAACTACGGAGCATAGCTCACTCCAGCTCATTCATGCTGCAACTTTTTATACTTTTCTTTTTCTTCAGTACCAATCCTTCCTGCCCACAGACTGCAAAAAGTTCTTATCTCACCTCCATGTGATGGGAAAACTGCCTCTACCACTTTACGCATTCCCTCCTTCTCTGGACTGTGGCATAAATTCTTTTCACTTGACAATCAAAGCTAGACATTTGATATTAAAACAACAGTGTAAAAGTGTCACAATGAGTTCCAACTCCTACAACAGCAAGCCTAGGCTTCCAAGGATGCAAGGCTAAACAATCCAAGTCCTGGTTCTCAGGTGGTTCCTGGGTGTCAAGGGGCAATTGGCTTCAGCCTGATGGTCTAGTTTAAAAGGTAAAAGAGTTGTAACATAGAAAGAAATGACCTATCAAGGAAAATCCACTAGGTGACATTTTAGAACACTGCCCTACTTTTGTTTTAGTGTCGAGATTGTGCAGCCAAAAAGAGCATACTTTTTCTGGCACCTCTCAGAATCTGTGAGTTCGGTTGGTTGATGTATCCGTTTAATGAGTCTGAGATTCTAGCCTGTAGGAGTTGATTGGGTTTGCTCTAGTCCAGGGCCAGAGATAATCTCTCTCTCTCATTCTAACTCTTCACAGTCTGAACACATGCTGTCAGTCTCCCAAATGTGGATGTAGATGGATTAGTACAAGATTGTCCATGGCTAGTACTTGATGGAATATAGTGACTTGTCACTGAGACCTGCCACTATACATCTGCCATCCAAGCTATAAACCCAACCATCTTGTCCAGTCTGTGTCATTTTACAAATGTAGAACTGGAGCTCTAGAAAGGTAAGAAAAATTGCCCCAAAGATTCCAAAACTTCATTGGAATGAAGGGAAGACGAGGAGACCTGTGTGCAGATGAGCTCTGTGGAGATATAAACTCATGCAATTTCTTTCCACCATCTCATGCTGCAATGAGGTTCCTTACTCTTCCCAACTTGCAGATTGTTTTTCAACTATAAACATAATTTTGAAGGTGGAGGTGGACAAGTGCAAATGCCTGACCCTGAGAAGCCCCCATCCATCTGCCGGTGGCCACTGAAGACAGAACTTCTGATGAGCTGGAATCTTGGTTTCTTTGCCAAGAGACTTCAGCCGGCTTGCCAAGGAAGGATCAGTTCTCTGCTCAGATGAAGCCAGTCTGGGGGCATGGAGATTACAGTGGAGGATGCTCTTGATGTATCCATGGCCCCTGATCTGGAGGAGGAGGCCCTGGACAGATATAGACAGATGGTTAACAAGGGGTCCTCATCTCCAGTCTTCTGTCACCGCCACCGCAGTAGGTGGCTGGCTCTGCAAAACCTGACTCAATCGCAACACCATGCAGACATTTCCGTGGATTTTTAAAAAGCAGCTGTCAGCTCAAGCTTGCCTCACTGAGCTTCAGTCCTGCTGGCTAGACTGGAAGGGTTCTGACATGGAAACCCTGGAAGGAAAACAGAGTTACCATCAATCATAACTGTGCCTCTTTTAGCTGGATTTTCATTTTCAGAGCAAAGACCTCCTTAGGACTTGAAACTCTCCATTATTCTTTCTGTAAGAACATATACAGAGCTCCCTACCTCACTATGGAAAGACAGTAGTGAGAATGTAAAAGCAATTGGGGCAAAGAGATCCATGTGCCATAAAACGATGGGGTGTTAAGACAATGTGAGCGAGATCTCCTTGTTATGATCCAAACATACACATCGCACACGCACAGAGCACTCCCCTCCTCCCCTTACACGAACAAGATCAGGCGAAAATAAACTTGTTGGACAGTCTTGAGAGTATAAAAGAAACTCACAAAAGGGCTTCTTCAAAAGGGGGCAAAAAGAGACCCACAGCTTTCCTTTGCTGAAAGTCCTGGGAGGAGAGAGGATTTATTCCATGCCTGCAGGATGATTATAATGTAATAAGACTGCTATTCTTGTGTGGCTCGTTAGCTAGCCTTAAAGATAATTTAAGAGAAGTTCAAAGGATATTTTGAGCTGTGGGAGAATCAGTGAAGGCATTACTTTGAATGACAGCCCTCCCTTGGAGCTCTGGAAAAGCTAATCACATTTCATATGCAAATAGATACTCCCCCCCCCACAACAGGTGTAGGGTTGGGCTTCCTTCTTTTATTCAGTGTATTTCTGAGTGGGTTACCCTGGGTACAGCACTGTGCCAGGTGCTGAGGGGCAAACAGAAAAGGTAGGCCTGGCTCTCCTACCCACACACTCCCCTGGGGAGAAGTTAGGTCATGCAGAACGAAATGTTGAACTTCCATGCCACGACAGAATTGTCAAAATTAATTGATCACATCTCCAATGAAGGCACTAAGCTGTCTTGCGTCAGCTGCTAGAACTACCACCCTGCACTTCCTCCCCAGAAGCTCATCGTTGAACCAATATCTAAATGCCAGTGGGTGGAATTCTTGGGGTCAACTCTGAGTTGAAGACTTGACAGTGGGATCTTGGTTTCTACTTTTGTAAGTGAAAAGTGAAAGTGAAAGTCGCTCGGTTGTGTCCAGCTCTTTGCAACCCCATGGTCTGTAGCCTGCCAGGCTCCTCTGTCCATAGAATTCTCCAGGCCAGTGTACTGAAGTGGGTAGCCATTCCCTTCTCCAAGGTTAGGGAACCACCCACCTTGGCCAGGTGATGATACTTGCTTGCCTGAGTTATCTCACAACTGCTAAGTCACTTCAGTCGTGTCCAACTCTATTGGACCCCATAGATGGCAGCCCACCAGGCCCTCCCGTCCCTGGGATTCTCCAGGCAAGAACACTGGAGTGGGTTGCCATTTCCTTCTCCATTGCATGAGAGTGAAAAGTGAAAGGGAAGTCGCTCAGTCGTGTCTGACTGTTCACGACCCCATGGACTGCAGCCTACCAGGCTCCTCTGTCCATGGGATTTTCCAGGCAAGAGTACTGGAGTGGGTTGCCATCACCTTCTCCATATCTCACAATAGGAGGTCCCAATAAGGAACAAAGTGCTGCTGTCAAAAACTAACCAGGAAAATTCGGGAGAGCCTGAAAGGAGGGAGGAGATGACCAGCCTCCAAAATCCTTCTTACAAGGATCCATCTTGGCTGAGAGAGGCACACACCACCAGGAAGGACCTGGAGTCAGAATGATTGGCCAGAGACAACCTGGAAACAAAACGTATCACCATAAAACCCAAGACTGCCAGCCACGTGACAGAGTTTTCCCTGTTTCCTTTACCCTCCTGCTCTCTGCTCAGGCACCCCTCCACAATAAAGTCTCTTGCTTTGTCAGTATATGTGTCTTCTCAGATAATTCACTTCCAAGTGTTAGACAAGAGCCCATTCTCAGGCCCTGGAAGGGGTCCCCCTTCCTGGAATGGTTTTCCTTTCCTTTCCTTAGGTTGTTGTCAGTATCTTTAAGGGATTTCTGATATCTGAGTTGCCATGGGGACAAATATTCTCTTAAAACACACTGTACTGACCGGGGTGGGGGGTGGGGGGTACGGTGCAGGGAGGAAAGGAATGGAAAATTAAAAGGTAGGGCATGCAGGGGGATCAGAATACAAGTTGAGCAACCCAAGGAGAAAGGATTGTTGGGAAGAACAGGGCTTGGAGGCTGCTGCTGGCAAGAAGGAAGCGTGAGTGGCATTTCCTCTGACCTTCACCTCTCTATTTTGAGGTAGATCCCTGCAGTGGCCTCTCTGTCCCCTCCCTCATGTCTCCCCTGTAATTTTATCCAACACCAGCCAAAACTCTGGCTTTGTTTCTACTTCCTGAAAAATCTTCCCTGGATTTTCACTGATGCTGGAGGAAGTCCAGTTCCTGACAGACAACTCATCAACCCAAGCCACATTCCCACCACTCTTTCCCAGAATCCTTTGCTTCTGCCACATTGGACTACCTGTCGTTGGCCAAATACACAGGGTGTTTTCTGCTCAGACTTCTCCCTCTGCCTGGAATGCCTTCTCACCTCCTTGCCCTCTTGAACCTACCCGTCCTTCAGGCCCCCTTCAAAGCTCATCAGCGCACATAGAAGTGTCCCTGCCTGCTTTTGAATCCTCATTGTTCCTGCTGCCTGAAGCACTCTGCAGTCCTCATCGGATGTCTTGTATTAGAGAATGATGGCCCTCTGGTTAATGTATCTTAAATGCAGGACAGGAGGGTGGAAGGGAGGGAGGAAGGAAGGAAGAAAAGAAGGGAGGGAGGGAGGAAATACTCCTTTCATCCTTTGACTTGAATAAACAGGACTTATGATGGAGAAGGCAATAGCACCCCCCTCCAGCACTCTTGCCTGGAAAATCCCATGGACAGAGGAGTGGTGGGCTGCAGTCCATGGGGTCACAAAGAGTCAGAGACGACTGAGCGACCTCCCTTTCACTTTTCACTTTCATGCATTGGAGAAGGAAATGGCAACCCACCCCAGTGTTCTTGCCTGGAGAATCTCAGGGACGTGGGTGGGTGGGGGGGCTGGTGGGCTGCCATCTATGGGGTCTCACAGAGTCAGACATTACTGAAGTGACTTAGCACA
>SJYC01056411.1:0-11220 GCA_006408675.1 Madoqua kirkii | reverse complement strand
CTCCCCACCATCCCTCCTCCTCCTCCTCAAGGGCTAAGATGAAACACAACTGAGATCATGTGCAGGGAAAGGCCCGCTTAGCCATCTGTCTCCCAACTAGGGGAGGAGCAGGAGCCTAGGGTCGTGCACTGATCATGTCCAAACTTGTCTGGGCTTTTCCAGAATCTTTGGTGGGGGACTGGGGTTCAGAGAAGGCAAAGCCAGTCCAGCAGCTTGGCTGCCTCTGCAGCCTCCAACACTGGTCGTCTGCCAAGCTCACCATCTGTACCCTCCGGCCGGTGGTAGGCATTGCCAGCTCCTGCATCAGCCCCCACCCCCAGCCCCACACCCCCAGCCTGTGCTGGGAATCTGCCAGCACCCGACTGCATCACACAATCGGATAAGCTTTGCCAGGTTTATGGCTGGTAATTTATGACCTTCTTTAGCAACATCTATCACGCTGTACAGTTGTTAATCCCAGAGTCTTTGCCCACTTTGCAGAAAATAGCTTGCAATTCCTTACAATGTAGCATTTGCTAACTCACCTGTCTGGCTGTCAGGCTGGGTGGGTGAGACAAGCTACTCTTTAGTAACTTCTTTCCATCTTACTTTGCTTAGGGGAGCCGGGCTTTCTCCCTCCAGAAAATAACAGCAAGGATCTTCATTACTCCACTACCACTCTGCTCTCCTCTGTTACTACTCCAGCAGCAGCTCTGGACCTAACCTCCTCACTCTCTGGAAGGCACTGGGGGTGCTGATGGTGGGGTGGCCTTACAGTCCCAGCAAAACCAGAACCTTGCACTGCTCTACGAGAGAGAGTGGGTCCCAGGCAACACGGACTTCCTCCTCATTCAATGTCACTGAGGGTCTGGAGGGAGTGTGTCCCAAGGGTGCATGTACACACTTGTACACAAGTACAGAGGGGAGGAAATACTTCTGTGGTCAATCCTGGCTTAGGCACGCTAATGAAACAAACCATTGAAAATCTCCAACAAAGGCAAACACAATGCCACATAAATGCATTTGGCTCCAGGATGACTCACACAGTATCGTACAGCCAATGCTTTTAAGTTTAGCTATTTCAGCATTAAAATTAAGTCTCCTGTCCTTAAGGTATATATATCTTTCCACCCGCTCCTTACCTGGTAAAAGAGGAGGTGCTTGAGAAATTCTAAATCGTATGCCGAAGTGCAGGTGTGGTGAAAGGATATGGACTGTGATCATGCAGCATCTATATATGGATGAATTTTAAAAATTGTTTCATGTGCTGGAGAAAGATGGAATGAGACATACTGGAAAAGAATATGCCAAATGATAAAAAGGTAAAATTCAGATATTGGGAGACATATACAGACCACACACATACACATACATACATACAATTACATACATGTATTCCCTGATGGCTCAGAGGTAAAGAATCCACCTGCAATGCAGGAGTCGCAGGAGATGTAGGTTTGATCCCTGAGTCAGAAAGATCCCTTGGAGGCAGGCACAGCAACCCACTCCAGTATTCTTGACTGGAGAACCACATGGACAGAGGAGCCTGATGGGCTATAGTCCACAGGGTTGCAAAGAAGCAACTTAGCATGCACATTCATGTTATATTTATTATATATGATTTGTACATATTACACACATATCTCAGTTTATTACTTTTCCATATTTTATTAAGTTCTTACAATGGGCATGCTGCTTTATACTTGGAATAAACACAAACATCACAAATGAATGAAAATGCTCATTTTGATTGACCTATTGATTGTTACGACTCACATCGAAGTTATTCATCCCTCTCCTGTACACTGCTAGGATCCAGAGGAGATCAGGAGGAACATTACTTTCCCATTTCTTTCCCTTGGATCCATTCTCTACAGTACCCTGAACCTATTCTGGTTGCATATTCTATTTTCTGACAGTAAATATAGGAAGGAACTCTTGATTACTGAATAATTTATTTTCTGATTCAAATGTCATATTCTTTGTGGTATACTTTGATTAGCTCAGGGTACTCAAGCAATGCTTGTTGACTGACAGAATGAATGAAGTGACGGGGGCTGCTGTTCATTTGGAACAAGCCAACTGAGGCAATATGGGCTTCCCAGGGGCCACTAGTGGTAAAGATTGCCTGCCAATGCAGGAGACATAAGAGACACTTGATTCCTGGGTCAAGAAGACCTCCTGAAGGAGGGCCTGGCAACTCCCTCCAGTATTCTTATCTAGAGAATCTCATGGACAGAGGAGCCTGGCAGGCTGCTATCTATGAGACTGCAAAGAGCTGGACACAACTGAAGCAGCTTTGCCTGCACACAGGCAACTGAGGCAGTATGTTCAGACTGAGGTCATTTTGCTGTTCTGGTACAAGCTCATTAGCCTCAGTGTTGAGGGTAGCGGCAGCCACAGGACCTGCTGTGTCCAGGCAGGGTGGGGATACAGTGGATACAGTACACAGGGAGGGCATTTTCCATATTAGGGCTGCATGCTCAGCAAGATCTCCCACCCAATTCACAGCTCATCTCAGGGCGTTCATTTGCAGGTTTGTTTGTTTTTAATCAGAAATAATCAGTGGAAGGCATGGATGTTCCAGCAGATACCATAAGCAGTGTATTGCTCTCTCTCGGACTCCTATATTGTGCCAGGGTTGTCTTTGATGAGGGCTTCCCTGGTGGCTCAGAGGTTAAAGCTTCTGCCTCCAACGCAGGAGACCTGGGTTCGATCCCTGGGTCAGGAAGATCCCCTGGAGAAGGAAATGGTAACCTACTCCAGTATTCTTGCCTGGAGAATCCCATGGACGTAGAAGCTTGGTAGGCGACAGTCCACGGGGTCGCAAAGAGTCGGACACGACTGAGCAACTTCACCTTCACCTTATCTTTGATGATCCATCTTCTGCTTGATGCTTTTGTTTGCAACTTGGCCTCTGAAGACATTCAATTAAACTGATGTTGACTTTAGACTTTCTGATTTTAGGGATGGGGAGAGGAATTGTTACATATGTTTCTGGAGCCTAGTCCTTTCAGTGCCACTCCAGTATTCTTGCCTAGAGAATCCCAGGGACGGGGGAGCCTAGTGGGCTGCCATCTATGGGGTTGCACAGAGTCAGACGCAACTGAAGCGACTTAGCAGCAGCAGCAGCAGCAGTCCTTTCAGGGCAGTCAGCTGCCACATAGAATGAAGTCAGCATGTCTACCATACCCTAAACACACACACACACACACACACACACTCACTCACCCTCCTCTAATGTCCTGTATGAAGCCCAGCACTTCCTTCTTTCTCCTCCCACCCCAGCTGCCCTCAATCATCATTTTAACCAGAGTTTGAGGATGATGAGGAATGTTGTGTAGACAACCAAAACCCTCAGTCTGAAATTGAGGTGACTTTGGAAAGTTCATCCTAGGCCTCTGGAGACTTTCACAAAGATCACAGATCAGGAGTTTGGTCTTCTCCATACCAAAGGGTCAGAGCTGAAAGAAACTGAATTTAAGGGCTAGTACAGTGTGTGTGCAAATCTATATGAAACTTGGGGAATTTCTAAGATTCCTAATTTTAGTACTTGCAGAAGAGCCTCTTGATCCATCACTGAGTGTGAGGCTGGGGTGGATAGGATGCATAAGGTCATAGCTGCCCCCACCTTGACACTCACTAACCACAGATTCACATTCATGTTCATTGTCTATGGCTATTAAGGTAGGCTGGTGGAGGGCACATGGATGATAGAGGAAATTACAATCCTGGGTCCCAGATTTAATAACCCAGTGACCTTGGGAAAACCATGTACCCCTCCTGTGCCTCATTGTCTATCTTCTACAAACCTGTCTGCCTAATAAAAATCAAATGAGTGAGTATGTGTGAAAGTGTTTTGCAAACTATAAAGTTCTTTACAAATGCAAAACAGACTTAGAATAAGTACATAATAAGTACTTGTTGAATGAGCAAGTAAATGACATTCAGTCATGGTGTGCTATTAATTTTGATGACATATTGATATCACTAGCAAGTATTTTATCGATTGATGACAGGTCTATGAGGACTGGTCAAAACAGAATTGCAAAAACCACAAATTTCTCAATAAGTGATCTATAGCTTTATACTGGTTTTCTTTGTTTCATTTGTCTCTGTCTTGTCCTTGCAATTATACGGTAAGCTGCTTGAATGCAGAGATCTGGTCACATGTAGTTTGCCCAGCATCGGCAAGGTGTGATGGCTGATATCAGTGATAGAGGGAGCTTGAATCTTGGATCGTTCTTGGACTGGATTTGGGATGCTGTGAGCATGCACATTTATGAGACAACTATTTGCTGGATAGACCAGAAAGTGGGGAGAGGCAGAGCTAGTTGGGGGGTATTCTTGTAGACCTCTACAGTCTTCATCTCTCATATCAATACAGTGTGCAAGGAGAGAAAAAGAGATGTTGGCAGCAAGTCAAATTAAGCTGCAATTTTTTTTCCTTCTTCAAAATTGTTTTAGGTTGCACCCTACAACATGTGGGGTCTTTGTTCCCTGACCAGGGATCAAATCTGTGACCTGCATTGGGAGCATGGGGTCCTAACCACTTGGCCACCGGGACAGCCTCTAAGGTGCAATATTCTCTGAGCCTTCTGGGTAATGTTTCACTATCTCCTGAGAGGACTAAGTGTCTGGCCCTGACTTCTCTTCTCCCTCTTCTAAGTGCTGTGCTTTCTCTTCTTCCTGGCCAGCTAAGAGCCCTTCATTGGGCAGTCCTTGGCCTGGAATTAGAAGAAAAATACCGAGATGGGGGGAAAAGCCTTTTACTAACAAAAAAAAAAAAAAGGCAAGTGAGCAGCTAGGGCAAGCGAGAGAAACTTTAAAAGGAACTTTTACTTAGTCCCAGGATCAAAATGAAGGCAAGCCCTTTCTTCTCTGTGAGACCAGCCCTGAGGAAAGTGGAACTGCCCTCCCTCCATTTCATTACAGAGAAGCCTTTATGGCTTCTTTCAAGAGCCTCAAGTTCCCAGAAAGAGTGTTGCCATGAACTCCATCCCCCACGCACTGCTCTTCTCCGCATTGTGCTTCACGGTGGAAACTGATCAAAAATGCGGTTAACTTACTCGGGGCTCTGACAATTGTCCAGGACCAGGCAGGACGCAGAGGGCTGGATACATCAGCTAACCAGTTCCAGACACTCAGATGGTGAAAATCAAAGCCAAAGGACCAATGAGAAGGGAAGACATGTTTAAGTACACGAACCAGCAGAGACAAAGGGCATAAATAAGGCTGATGGATGATGGAGAGGGATAGGAACTGTTTCAAACCTGAGCGCCTTCGGTAACATGAAGGCATTAGCTCTGTGGGAAAGGTGGGAGCTATTAAAAGGATGAATTGATTGCTGAGCAAGACCCACCAAGCTAGTTCCACGGACCCAAAGCTCTTCAGACAATTATATGAAATAGGTAGAAACTAGCTATTAACAAGGAAAAGAAAACCTGAAGTCAGGCTTGTTTGTTTAAAGAGAGAGATTCATCATCATACTAAGTAAATTCATCATCACGGCTAAATAGACATTTACAAACTGAGGGTAACAGTATGTACAACAGAATCTATAAATCGTCCTTGAGAAGGTGTCTATCTCTGTAGCTGGAGTTTGGTGGGACTTGGCTCTGGGCCATTGGCCTTGAAAGCACAGGTCAGGTGTGGAATCTTAGGTCACCTCCAGCTAGTTCACACAAGCTTAGGGTAGGCTCGTGCTATTGTAATGGAGAAGGAAATGGCAACTCACTCCAGTATTCTTGTCTGGAGAATCCCATGGACAGAGGAGCCTTATGGGCTACGGTCCATGGGGTCACAAAGAGTTGGACACGACTGAGCAACTAAGCATGCATGTTTGCATGTTATTGTAAATATGCTTGCTAACTTTTTACCATCCCTGGTTTAGGGCATATGGACAAAATACTCACATTTCATTTCAATTACTATTTTTAGTTAAATCATAAGAATACAAGAACTATGAGGCTGAAAACAACCCAACAAGAATACCTACCCCATTCCATTTAGATAAAAGAATCGAAGGGCCCTCAAAAGATCAGCTGGAAGGGCCCTTGTTCCACTATTACTTATAATGGGGGCAAAGGAGTCCCTGAACCAGAGGTGTTCATCCAAGGCACACGGGGGTCTAGGTCCCAGGAAATGAAGGAACCACCCTTCCTTCATGAGGTCACACTTTCCACCCCTTAGACAGGGGTGGAAACATCACACAGGTATGTTTCCACACGGCTGTTGTAGACCCTGGTTGAAGCTGGCTGCTGTTTCAACCATTGTTTCTCCTTGCTGTGGTCTGAGGTGCTTTTTCGATACATAGGCCCCGACAGCTCTGAGGAATGGCACAATATCCCTTGTAGGTAAATGACAGGGAGAGCTCCTGGGTGAGGGTTACAGCCCTCCACAACCTCCTGAGAGGCACGTTCCCGTCCACGGGTACCTTGGTTGTGCACATCAGCCGGAAGTCCAGTCATCACTGAGTTGCTCATATGGTGAATTATCCAATAGATGATTATTTCATCCTAGGACACCTTTCCCATTCCATAACACACATGCAAGTCTCTTCTTTCCTCTGAAGGAATTTCAACTTAATATTGTTCGAAACATCATTAAACGTCATTACACACATGCACAATTGCTGGGAGATCTGCGATTTTACATTCTTCACATTATTTGTTGAGCAAGAAAAGCAGCAGGATATATGTGGCTATCTTAAAGATCTTGAAAGAATGCAGCTCTGGCTGAGGGAAACAGGACAGAAAATAAAAACTTTCGTAATGATTGTGTGGGAAAGAAAATAAGACATGGGTGCTAATGGCAGGCAGATGTACCACATTTCAAATAGGGACTGTAGCTGCAAATATGATTTCACGGTGTGATGCGTGATGTCTCCTTTTGTATTTTTATCCTCTAAAGATAGTTTGAAAAATGGCCATTTTAGAGATCACAGTTATCAGAGTTGTTTTCTCCTTGTGGACAACAAAAATATTTCGATTTATGATATTCAAGCAGGAAAAGGATTATGGAGGAATGGCATAGACAGTAGGTGCTGTGTTGGTTTGGGGTATTCACATCATGAGAACACTTCCTTCAAATGCCTGCATCAGGCCATTTACATGGCGCCTTAATGTCATTCAGAGATTCCAAAGGGACAGGAGGAGTCCTGTCCCTGGAGAGAAGTCTGGAGTAGGGAAGCTGTAGACCAGGAACCCCTTCTGGCTGAACGGTCTTTCATGTTGGAAATCCCAGATAATCGGCAGAATAGAGCATGTTGTTTGGGGGCCTATGGCTCCAAGGTCTAAGAGCAGATTCCCTCATTCAGAATCCATGGGATGCCCATCACAGAGGCCATACTGTGTGCCAGACACTGTTAATCTAATCAGAGCCACCCAGACACGGTGTTCTGAGTGCCACCTGCCTCCACCACCCACCTGAGTCTCTGGTTAATAAGCAACAAAGTGGATTTATTGAGATTTTATCTCCTTTTTATTTCCCCTGTCACCCCCATGTTGGGGCTGTTAATAAACTACATCATAGGGTAAAAGGCTGGCAGCCGAGGGAGGGAAGAAAGAAAACTCAAGTGCTAATGAATTAATTGGATTTTGATGTACTCAGAGTCCATAATGAACTCTCGATTATTCAGGGAGATGCTCCCAACTTAATATAGTCTTCTTTATTTTCCTCTTGCTCTGCTTGATGCTGAGTAATTTGGAACTTGTGGAAAACAACAAAAATTCTTGGAGGATAAAAAACAAAACAACCAACCATGCTCTAATTTTATTTCATTTTCAAAGCCTATTCAAGATTCTCCTTGTCATCCATCAGTGATTAAAATGCACCCTTTTTGAGGACCAAGGTTGAGTTTATAGTCATATCTTTTCTGCATTCTGACCCTTCTCAACAATTTCTTATACATATTTTTATGTCAACATATACGATTCGTTCCAATGGTTTAACAGTATTCCATTGTAACTATTACTCAGCCACTAAAAAGAATGAAATAATGCCATTTGCAGCAACATGGATGGACCTAGAGATTGTCACACTGAGTGAAGTATGTCAGAGGAGAAATACCTATGGTATTCCTTATGTGCAGAATCTGAAAAGAAATGGTACCAGTGAATCTGTTTACAAAACAGACACAGACTCACAGACTTAGAGAATGAACTTATGGTTGCTGAGGGGAAGGATGGGGAAATCTACATGTACAAACTACTATATTTTAAATGGATAACCATTTAAAATAAGATGGGAAGGGCTGGGTGCTCTCACAAAGCCATCTGCATTTGCAGGTGTGATACAGAGCAGCAAGTATTTCATTGTATGTGGCACATCATCTACTTAACTGGACTCTATAAACACTTAGATTATTTTTATTTTTCAGTATCTCTACCAAAGCTTTATAAACTTTGTGCATTTTCTTAATTGCTTTACAAAGATAAAATCCTGGAAGAAAAGGCTGGGTCAAAGGGATGTGTGCTTTGACACATGATTCCAAATTACATTCCAGAAACATTGTGCAAACAGCATATGAGAGTTTTTATTCCCTTGCACGCTCACTCAGTGGTTCTGGGGAGAAAAATTTCCAGTGTCAGATAACAGGGGAAAATAACTTCCATGGAGTTGCATTACCATTCAGTGCCTTTACCCTTTGTGACTGCTGTCCAAGTTCAAGCCCTTTCAAATCCAATACTGTGTATTTATAAAGATCAGTCTACCGTTTTCATCCTCCACTGGTGTGTCTGACCTTGGTTGCAGACTCACCATTTCCACCTCCACTGTAGGGAGAGGAAGACTAACAAGTCAAGAGAGTTCCAGAAAAATGTAAGCGGTCCCAGCTCCTTCTTAGAAAGGCAAGGACCTCAGAAACACAATGTCAGGTTTCACAGCATCACCCTGTTTCTTCCTGCTTGTGAAAAGGAAAAGAAATGAAAACTTTTGTGATTCCTTTAAGGTCCAGAATTCTTTATGAGTTGAACCACCTAAAACAAAGGCTCTCAAAATAGAAAAGTGATCTCAGCTTTTAGCCTAGGCTCCTACATCATAATTCTGGTTTTATGGCAGTCCCCTGGGCCTTTCTGCCTTCTGGCTGGTCATTACTAGATTGAGATCAAGAGAAGACAGATTTTGAAATGAAGCTAGTGATGAGGGAAAGGGCAAAGTTGCAGGTGTAGAGATGAAGAAGCAAAATGCCTCTTCAAGAGAGGAAGAGGAGGAGGATGGGGGCAGTGGGGAAGAAGGGAAGAGCTGGGTGCTCTCACAAAGCCATCTGGATTTGCAGGTGTGGTACAGAGCAGTATGGAAGCAGGAGGGCTCAGACCACAGGGATATTTGGGAGTGACCTCAATCTCATC
Organism: Madoqua kirkii; assembly: GCA_006408675.1. Classification (NCBI taxonomy): domain Eukaryota; kingdom Metazoa; phylum Chordata; class Mammalia; order Artiodactyla; family Bovidae; genus Madoqua; species Madoqua kirkii. The sequence continues at coordinate 1,891 of SJYC01056411.1, read as the reverse complement.
CTGTCTCCCCTCTCAAAGTGTTAGTTGCTCAGTCGCATCCGACTCTTTCGACCCCATGGAGTGTAGCCCATAAGGCTCCTCTGTCCACAGGATTCTCCAGGTAAGAATCCTGGAGTGGGTTGCCATTTCCTTCTCCAGGGGATCTTCCAAACCCAGAGACCAAACCTAGGTCTCCTTTACTGCAGGTGGGTTCTTTACCGTCTGAGCCACAAACCACTTCAAATAAACATTCAGTCTCAGTTTTGTTCCCTAAACCTCAGCTTCAAGCCTAACTGCATCATTAAGCACCCCCTACACAGAAATTCTAGAGCTGTTACCAGTGGTATCTAAAATCACCAGCAAAATATGCAACCAGTAAAAAATTCCTTTTAAATATTCTGGGCCTCTAGGTGCCATTTAATATATTAATTATGCAATTTACTGATTAAGCGAATTAATAAAGAACCACTACTCTCGAGATTTTTGAGATTTTCTAAAGCTCTTGAAAATGATGTTTCTCTTTACTCCTGTCAAGCTCAAGAAAATCTAACAGCTGAATGCTGATGAGAAAGCCTCTGGTCTCCTGGGTTTGAATCCAGGGATGCACTTCTCAGCCACTCACCCCCTCCTACACTGGGAAGATGGGCCATGAGCTGGGAGGCAGGGCAGGAGGGAGATGAAGGGTCTCTGATGGGGAAGCCATAGGTACCTTTCAAGTGCCTTGAGGAAGTCAGGACCTCAGTGAGCAGTCAGATTCCTGCTCCTTCCCTTATTATTTACAGGCCTCCTTGAGGTTCCTTTAATGATAATAACTGTACTTTTGCTACACGTATGCTCAGTTACTTTTGTTGTGTCTGACTCTTTGCGACCCTATGGATCATAGCCTGCAAGGCTACTCTGTCCGTAGGATTTTCCTGGCCAGAATACTGGAGCGGGTTGCTGTGCCCTCCTCCAGGGGCTCTTCCAGACCTAGGGATCCAACTCATCTCTTCTGCATCTCCTGCACTGGCAGGCAGGTTCTTTACCAGCTGAGCCACTGGGGAAACTGTGCTTTGCTAATCTTTGTCTAAACCAACAACTGGTTCTTTAGTTGGAAAGGTTTATGTGACTCTGGTCTAAAGAATGAGTATTTGGTGCACACCTGCCTCTAAAGTGACAGAGGAAAGCAGATGAGTCCAGTTCTTTCAGAAGGTTTGTGGACCTTGGATGACATGAGAAAACCCTTTGCTGCAATACACGGATGTAAGAGAGACACTCTACAGCCTGGTCAACATGTCAGAAAGGGTCCCCTTGCTCTTGATTATTAGAAAACAAGAGATTCTTTCCTGTGAGTAGGCAGGGCAGAGCTCTTGTAGACGGTGCTGGAGTCTAGGCTCCCCTTTCTCACACATTCAAGCAGCAAAGCATCCCCCTAGCAGAAGCCTGCATGCTGTTTCCTGCCAGAACTAAGCAGTGAATCTGGCAATTGGACCAAAAGGGCTTAGTCGACATGTCAACACTGTACAGAGCTTTGTAAAGCTGCCCTCATTTCACTGATGGATTCTCTCTTCATTGGGAACTTGGAGCTCTCAAAATGGGGTCAGGGGAGGCTGACAAAGGGAGAAATAGACATGTAGCCCCTTTTATCATCAAGGTTAATAATTGGTATGTCTACAATACCCTTTGGTGAGCTACTTGAGAAGCCTTAAATAGATATTAGGTAAGGCCTGAAGTATTTATCCAAGGGTCCACTAATATGTTAAGAGTTGGGGGATCTTGGTTAGAAAGCAGTGCAAGTGATTTTGGAGTCCCAAGAGATTTGGGGGCCAACTTGAAAAAAATTTCTTTTTTATGGAAAAGGAAATGGCAACCCAGTCCAGTACTCTTGCCTGGAGAATCCCATGGATGGAAGAGCTTGGTGGGCTACAGTCCA
>SJYC01056410.1:0-11241 GCA_006408675.1 Madoqua kirkii | reverse complement strand
CCCATTCCATCTTTCTTTTCCTGCTCTAGCCAGTCGAAAAAGAGCAAGTCCCTGTCCTTCAGTGAATTCTATGAAAACATACTTTAAAGGAAGGGAAAGGGGAAGCCATGTTGCATGTATATGCGGCTCATGGACAATGTCACAGGCTCTCACAAGGGAAATTCACAGACACCCAGGACAGCCCTTGGTGCTCTAATACAGTGCCTCGTTGGGCTAATAATCTGTGGGGCAATGGGATCGATCATGTTCCCTAATCTGGCCTGTCCATTTGGTCAAACAATGAATTCTATCGACCTCTTTGTGGAACTTGGCCAAACATTTGATTGAATTAATCAACCTGAGTGGCTGTTTTTTTAGTAGACACAACCAATGCCTCAGGCTATCATTAGACATTTTACTTCTGGTGTTTAGGGCCTGGCAGAGAAAAACCAATATTGACTCTTCACAGTAACAACTAAAAACTGGCAGATTCACATGACCGGCCACATTCGTCCAGCCCCCGGCAGCCAGTGTACACCAGGAAGGATACTCCCCAGCCGCAGCACCCGTTGAGTCCAGGTGGCTCTCCTTTGGCTGTACTATTCTGCAGCGTCTTCTCTCTTCTTCTCTGCAGGATCCACCAGGGACTTGCATTTCTGCAAGAATCCTTGGGTGTGTTGTGTGTTCTCTTCTGCTTAGTCATTCAGCCATAACCTTTCCATTTAGAATCCTGCCCTGCTGATGGTTCAACTCCCTAGTTCAATATTTTACATTTATCTCTATTGAATTCCAGTTGCCTTCTGTTACAAGAGGCACTTAAATTATCTGAGCCTCGCTCCACAGGCTCAGGCTCCAAGTTCAGGACAAATCTGTTTAGTACTTAGGGTTCACTGGCTATATGAGGGGCCTGGGCATATAAATGTGTCTAAATGGGGCATGCTTTAATGATGGTGGAGACAGTCATCTTGGGTGGGAGCCTAGGAGCCACTGAAGTTATAAAATCTCCATCAGACTTCCTCAGTACTAAGGGGAAATGGACTAGAGATATTATTTAGAGAAATAAAAATAACAATATAGGCTTTGAGTAAAAGAACAGCTAGCAAATTGCAAGTACCTATAGGATATGAGCACTGTTAGACATACAAAATATAATGCCGCCTTCTCTTTATCCCAGAGATTTAGTGTCATTAGCTCTCTTATTGCTCTCCCACTGTTGATGTCAGGAAGTCGTAAGAGTTTTCTCATATTTCAGGGTTTGAAGAGTGGTTCAGGAGAGCAAAAGAACTTCTAGTATGCTGGGCATAGCATGCAACTCAGCTGGTCTATTCTCATTTTCTTGCCAGTGGATCACTTACACAGTGGATCACAGTCATTGAAAAACAGAAAAAATGGACACTTAGGATGAGGGTCTCCAGAGTGAGCTTACTCTAAATTGTTCCATTCTATATACCAAGCCATCATAAAAAAAATCTCAGGTGTAACATGAGAGGAAATGAAAAACAGACAGTTTCAACCAGCTCCCCGCTACCCAGCCCACAACACACACACAGTCTGGAGTTCAGGTTTTGCATCTCTCTAAGGTCTGAATGCAGCGGTTTGATCACTTCTATGGTTTCCCCCTCTGGGGTCCAGTAAGTATCTTTAGTCTTAAGCTGCTAAGTTGCGTCAGTCATGTCTGACTCTGCAACCATATTGACGGCAGCCCACTAGGCTCTGCCGTCCCTGGGATTTTCCAGGCAAGAACAGTGGAGTGGGTTGCCATTTCCTTCTCCCCTTGAGTCCCATAAAACCCTGCAAATCATAGGACCAAAATGCTGAAGGAAGCTGGAAAGTCCTTTGCATCTCTGAGTTCAGCTTCCTTCTATTCTCTGACATATTCTGCCTTCCCAAAGATGAAGGAATAGACAAGAAGAAGCTGAAACAACCATAGGAAGTGGAGCTCTCTGGAAGGAGACTTTTTTGCTAAAGTGATGATTTCACTGCTTTCTGCTTGTCTGTGGACCTCATTCTTCCTCTCTAGAAGTGGACAAGCGATAGCATTGTTTCTGAGGAAAAAAGAGAAAAATGAGGTTGTACCCTGAAGTAGCAGTGAGGCTGCCCAGAAAGCTCTTCGATTAACTTATTTATTAAAAGATCATATATAAAAGATGAAAGGAGAAAAACAAGCCAAGGATAAATACAGAAGAGTATCACAAACCTGTAGGAAAAGTGCCAGGAAGACTAAAGCTCAGAATGAGCAGAGGCTTCAGAAAAATGCCAGAGACATTTTGGCTACAAAAGCTTTTAGTAGCTATGCTCAGAATTAAAAAGACAGGCTCACTGCTTGAGGAACTTTGTGCAAGGTTAAAGACAAGAAAAGAAAAGAGAAGCACTGAAGTATTTTGTTTCTCTACCAAAAAGACAGGATCTTTCAGTAGAAGAGAATAGAATCAATATTGTTAAAATGATCTTGAGACTCACACTCAACAAACAAAAAGTAAGCAGTCACCTGGAGGCTTTAAAAGTTTCCAAACCTGACATACTTCACACCAGGATTTTGAAGAAACTTTTAGAAATGTTCATAAAAACTACAATTTAAAAATGATTAAGAGGAGAAACCAGAAAATTAGAGATGAGAAAAATCTGGATTTTCATAGAAGAAAGTGGGTTCCAGTTTGTACAGTCTGGTGAATTTGATACTGATTACCATGGAAATTCTAAGATCATTTGCCATTTAAATCTTCCATGAGGTCTCAGATGGGAGGTAGAAATGACTGGAAGCTAGCATAGGTTCTCTGAGAACAAAGCATATTAAGTAGAGCCCTGTTTCCAGGTGGTGGTGGTTGTTTAATCGTGAAGTCGTATCTGATTCTTTTGTGACCCCATGGACTATAGCCCACCAAGCTCCTCTGTCCATGGGATTTTTCTGGCAAGAATACTGGAGTGGGTTGCCATTTCCTTCTTCAATTTCCAAACGGTAAGGTAACATTAATCAGATCAATACTGTAGATAGAGCAAGGTCCTAGACAACATTTGCCTTGATACTCTTGTGGATTGAATGGAAAATTGAGGACCGCATAATATTTTTAGCTATCATCCTGATGAGTTGGCCAACCATACCTAGGATTGGATTACTTCAATATTGTGAAAACATCTTGTAGTATGTTGAAGGTTTTCATATTTGGCTCTATTGTCTCTATTTTATCAAGACTTAGATAAAGATGCAGAAAGCTTGCTTATCAAGTTTATGGATGAAATAACAGAACCAGGACTCAACTATCTCTACACAGTCTGCTGTTGCTGCTGCTAAGTCACTTCAGTCGTATCCAACTCTATGTGACCCCCATAGATGGCCCACCAGGCTCCCCCATACCTGGGGTTCTCAAGGCAAGAACACTGGAGTGGGTTGCCATTTTCTTCTCCAACGCATGAAAGTGAAAAGTGAAAGTGAAGTTGCTCAGTCCTGTCTGACTCTTAGCTTCCCCATGGACTGTAGCCCACCAGGGTCCTCCATCCATGGGGTTTTCCAGGCAAGAGTACTGGAGTCAGTTGCCATTGCCTTCTCCGCTATACAGTCTAGGAATGGCTAAAACTAACAAGGAGAAATTCAATAGGGATAGAATTAAAATCCTGTAATTAGGCTTAAAATAAACATTGGCTGTGCAGTTACAAACTGGGGATACTTGATTTGAAAGTAATTCTTATGGAAAAAAATACTTAGGGATTACTGTCTAACTATAAAATATCAAAGCAAGTTACAGGATATAAAGCTTATGAAATGTTTCCTGCAATCTCAGATCCTTGGTAGAGGATCTGTCCGAGATGAAGGATGCAAATGTCCCATTGTACTGGAGAAGTGTTCCTACAAACCAGAGTATCTCCAAGAAGGGCACATACAACAGTGAGGCATCGCAAAACCTTACTATGAGAGTCAATTGTGATAGCTGGTGGAGCTAAAGATACTCCTAGATATACCTAGAAATGTTCTTGCATCTCTACACAAAAAAAACATATTACGAGAACTCTCCTAACAGAATTGATCATGATGGCTAAAAATAGAAATAATCTAACTGTCCATCAACAGTAGAATGGCTAAAGAAAAAATGCTGCATTCATAAATCTCACGAACATAATCAGAATGGGCAAAGGAAGTTAAATAAGAATTCCTATAGAATGAGAGCATTTATTTACATTTTGAAATGTGCACAACAGTGCTATTTATTGTTCAGTGATACAGACATATGAAATAAAACCATAAAGAAATACATGGCAGTGAGGACTACAAAATCCAGAATAGTGTTTACTTCTCAGTGAAAATGGAGGGCAAGGAGATAGTGGAAAAACAAGAACCTTACTTCCATTCATATTATTTCATTTTTAAACTGGAGATTGGTTATAAGGCTCTACATTAATTTTTAAAGAATTTTTTGATGTGGACTATTTTTAAAGTCTTTACTGAATTTTTTACAGTATTGTTTTTATTTAGTGATTTTGGGTCTTTTTGGCCATGAAACATGTGAAATCTTAGCTCCCCAACCAAGGATCAATTGTACACTCCCTGCATTGGAAGGCAACCCGGAAAACTTGGACCACCCACTGGACTGCTAGCAAAGTACTGGGTCTATGATATTTTAATTTTTATCCTCTTTCTATCATTAAAACATTCAAAATATATTTTATTTATTTTTAAGAATTTACTTAGATGAAATTCACGTAACATAAAATTAACCATTTTAAAGTCAACAAGTCAGGGGAATTTAGAACATTTACAATGTCGTGCTATTGTTGCATTTGCATACCTACGTACTAAGTCTCTTAAGTTGTGTCTGACTCTTTGCTACCCTATGGACTGTAGCCCACCAGGCTTCTCTGTCCTTGGAATACTCCAGGCAAGAATACTAGAGTGGGTTGCCATGCCCTCCTCCATCTTTCCGACCCAGGGATTGAACCTGTGTCTCCTCATTGGCAGGCAGATTCTTTTCCACTGAGCCACTGGGGAAGCCCCAGGGTTGCCTTTTTTAATTTCCAAAATATTTCATCCGTCCAAACAAAACTCCATATCCACTAAGCAACGTCTGCCCATTTCCCAGTGAAAGTTTTTTCTGTTTTGGGGGGTTTTTTTGGATAGGGAGAACTTAAAAAAAAAAAAAGTCTCTGTTTTTCAGAGACATTTTAGGTTCACAACAAAATTAAAAGGAAGGAACAGAAGTTTCCCATCTGCCCCTGCCCTCATGTATGCACTGTCTCTCTCATCATTATCCCTCATCAGAGTAGTGGATTTGTTACAATGATGAAAAAACATTGAAACCTCACTATCGCCATAGTTTACAGGAGGGTTCATTCATGGTTTTGTACATCCTAGGGGCTCAGACAGATGTATAATGACTTGTGTCCACCAAGATAGTATCATATAGGGTAGTTTTACTGCCCTAAAATTTCTCTGAGCTCCACGTATTCACCCCTATTCATAATACATTTTAAAGAGTGTGCTTAAAAAAAAAAAAAAAAAAACCTCCTAAGAAAGACAAGGGATAACATGATGACAATTTTTAACTATCTTTAATTTTTTCCCAGAGAAGAGAAATTCAATTTCTGTCTTGTAAATCTCCCAAGAAATCAATGAAGTGGCTATCAGAAGAAGAAAGTGTTGGTTTAGCATAAGTAAGAGATTTGTAAGAAGACTGGAGTAGTACACCACAGTGGCTCAGAATATGGACTTTGAGTTAGATATACTTAAATGAAAGTCTGTTTGATGCTTATGAGTCTTGAGAAAACTGCTTGATTTTTCCCGGTTTTCATTTCCTAATACTTATAAAGTAGATAATAGTGTTGACAATAGAATCATTATAAGGAACAATTTGAGTAATGTATATAGATAAAAGCATAGTAAAAAGCACAAAATTAGTGCTGCATATATTTAAAAAATTATGAAAAATAAAGAACTGTCCATAGATAGAATGATTCTCTTGTAAGACACTGAGCTTCCCTGGTGTATCAGAGTTCAGGTTAGGGGGCTGAATGATGAACTGTCCAAGCACTGGAGAAGGGGACTTATCCAGAGAGGCTACAGGAAATGTTCTCTATTGTCCTTCTCTCACACAGTTGCATCTAAAAAGTCTTTGTTTCAAAGGGGAGTTATATTAGTAGGTGCTTCTAAGAGAAAACTGTCTTATATATATTTTTTTATTCCTGTGAGTAGTATTCTAGCTTAGAACAACACACTTAACATCTAATAGTTTCTGTGGTTCATGATTAGCTGGATCCCCTACCAAGGGTCTGATCTGAACGGTGCAATCAAGTTACTGACCAAGGCTGTGGTCTATTCTCAAGGTTTGGTCTGTTCCCAATCTCACATTCTTATTAGTAGAATTCAGCCCCTTCTAGTCTTTGCATAGAGGCCTCAATTTCTTTACAGCATCTAGCTGAAAGTCATCCTCAGTTCCTGGTGATTGTTGGGAGCCCCTGGGATTGTTGGGGCTCATCCTCAAACTCCTTATCACACAAGCCTACCAACACAGCAGCTTGCTCCAACAAAACTAGTACAGGAAGGAGTCTGCCAACAAGAAGATTATACAGTCTCAGGTAACATCATCATGGAAGCAACAGCCCATCATTTCTGGCATGTTCTGTTAGTTAGAAATGCATCACATATCCTGCCTGGGGTCAAGGTGAGGGGATTATACAAGGGTGTGACTTTGTGAGGCAAGGATAACTGAAGGTGTTTTGGAGTCTTTCTGCTATAGGCAGGGAACTAAGTGAGGAGATAAGAGTACCAGTGCCTCCCTCTGAAGGCAGACACTGATGTGTGAGCACAGGAGAGGATGAACAAGATCAAGAAAGAACAAGAGGGAGATAACCAGGAAAGCTGATGGGCTAAACAACCAGCAAACAGAACTCAGGAGGTGAGTGTATGTGAGGATCCCAGGCTGATGTAGCTAGCATTCTGGCCAAGCAAGACAAATATTGCGGTGAGGACAGGTTGTGCCTGGAAGTCTTGCCAGAAAAGGCCTGGTTTCCACAGAACACAGAGAGTTTTTGTGTTTGGATACAAGGTAGGTGTAGAAAAAAAAGAAATGAAGTATGCTAAGATTCAGCTTCATTCTCTACCAGGCAGTATATCAGTTCTTTGTTCGCTGGTATCCACTTCATCCTCCTTGGGAATTAGTTATTCTGTGCTTTGCTATCTGTGACTAATAAGGCTGCCTGCCACCAATCTGGGTGTGTTCAGCTTTGTGCTACAGATCACTGGCCCTCTGAAGAGGAGGCAGAAAAGAAGCAAAGGGCAAGGAGCTGAGGATAAAGCCCCAGGATGGTGGCTACATTGGCCAGGGAACCTATCTTAAAGATGGCCCTGGATCTCACCACATGCCAGCAAGGGAAGTCTATTTGCAAAGGGACCCAGAGACTCTAGATACAGTTTTGATTAATAGAGCCTATAGCGTGGTGACTGTGGTGGTCTTAGATACAATGCTAGGGTTGGAAGGAACCTCGAATCCTCCCGTTCAAGGCTCGAAGCAGAGATGACTTGGCTCAGCTATTACAGACTTTTCATAGTTTTATGCGTCTGGTTTTCTGGGTAAGTGTAAAGCAAGGAGACTATTAATCTCTGATATGTGAGAGTCTATTATGAGTTCAGGAAACAGAGTAACTTGGGTTCCAGGCCAAACGGCTTTGACAATATTTTTCCCAGGCAACCAGCTCATAGTGTCCTTCAGCGATCCTTCCCTGAGATGAGCTGATTTTTGCATCCTGTGAAGGTCTCCATCTCCAGTCAAAACCTGAGGATATGGCTTTTTCTGCTCTGTAGGTGTCAGTGAGTCAGCACGACTGTATCTGTGAGTCAGACCAGCGTAGGTGAGCCATGTTCACCCAACAGCCTGGAATAGAGGGGCAGCGGGAGGGACGAAAGCCTTTATAAAACACCTAGAGCTCTTCCAGGCATGGACTTGGTCTAGGAGGCTTCATCATAGAACAAGAAAATGTGCTTTTGAAGAGGTAATGGGAGTTGCTCATCAGCTTCTCAATCAAGCCTGCAAGAACTTGACAGATTCAAATATCTGAGCTTTCCCCCTTTCTAGCTGCCTTGTTTGGGAAAAGAGGGGCAAAGGGAAAGGAAGGGGGGCCCTTGAATACCTCCTCTGAGCCAGGCAGTGTGTGAGCTTCCCTCTGTATGTTGTTACATTTGATATCTGTTGTGTCCTCTGTTTTGTGGCTCCTTTGAACTTGCAGCACCTAGTGTGAATTCCTACTAGAAATTCGATAACAGTGGCTCAATTAAAGAAATTAAATCACTATAAAGAGGTGGATGGAGCACTAGCTTCAGAGTAAGGGGACCTGTGTGCCCAGCTGCTGTATGAACTTGGGATAACCTTTCACACTGAGCCTCAAATTCTTCATTTATAAAATGAGAAGTTTGAAAAAGATATCCATGAGACCCAATCAACGCCAAGTCCCTGTGGCCTAACGATTTGACAGGCACAGAATGGAAGGATACTGGATTTCACAGTGAAGGAAAAGAACCAACACAAAGAGAGGCATCCTGCTCCTTAGTTCAGCTTCCCCAGATATGAGCTTGCTCAGGGTGGGGCTGGAGACATACGAAGCCAGGAGACTGTCTTTGGCAGGGCCTGCAGACCCCATGGGCCATGCCCACAACCTTAGCTATCCCAAAAGTGCACAGTACCAGCTCTTGGCAAGCACAGCTCAGCCTTAAGAAACAAAGTAACTAATTATGGGAGAAATAGTTATGACCAGCCTAGACTGCGTATTAAAAAGCAGAGACATTACTTTGTCAACAAAGGTCCGTCTAGTCAAGGCTATGGTTTTTCCAATGTTCACGTATGGATGTGAGACTTGGACTATAAAGAAAGCTGAGCACAAAATAATCAATGCTTTTGAACTGTCGTGTTGGAGAAGACTCTTGAGAGTCCCTTGGACTGCAAGGAGATCCAACCAACCCATCCTAAAGGAGCTCAGTCCTGGGTATTCACTGGAAGGACTGATTTGAAGCTGAAACTCCAATACTTTGGCCACCCAATGCAAAGAGCTGACTCACTTGAAAGACCCTGATGCTGGGAAAGACTGAGGGCAGGAGGAGAAGGGGATGACAGAGGATGAGATGGTTAGATGGCATCACAGACTCAATGGGCATGGGTTTGGGTGGACTCTGGGAGTTGGTGATGGACAGGGAGGCCTGGTGTGCTGAGGTTCATGGGGTCACAAAGAGTCAGACACAACTGAGCGACTGAACTGAACTGAACTGAATTATGAAATTGTCTGAAAAAATTATAAGTTCCAAACAAAGCCCTTTGGTATGTGTCATTGCCTTGAAAAACACACATACACACATGTACATATAAACAACTATGAGAGCTCTTTGCCTGAACTCTGATGAGCACCAGCCTCAAAATATGCCTTGGTTTTCAGTTCAGTTCAGTCGCTCAGTCATGTCCGACTCTTTGCAACCCCATGAAGTGCAGCAAGCCAGGCCTCCCTGTCCATCACCAACTCCCAGAGTTCACCCAAACTCATGTCCATTGAGTCGATGATGCCATCCAACTATCTCATCCTCTGTCGTCCCCTTCTCCTCCTGCCCCCAACCCCTCTCAGCATCAGGGTCTTTTCAAAAGAGTCAGCTTGTTGAATCAGGTGGCCAAAGTACTGGAGTTTCAGCTTCAACATCAGTTCTTCCAGTGAACACCAAAAGACTGATTTCCTTTAGGATGGACTGATTGGATCTCCTTGCAGTCCAAGGGACTCAAGAGTCTTCTCCAACACCACAGTTCAAAAACATCAATTCTCTGGTGCTTAGCTTTCTTTACAGTCCAACTCACATCCTCACATGACTATTGGAAAAACCATAGCCTTGACTAGACAGACCTTTGTTGAGAAAGTAATGTTTCTGCTTTTGAATATACTATCTAGGTTGGTCATAACTTTCCTTCCAAGGAGTAAGTGTCTTTTAATTTCATGGCTGCAGTCACCATCTGCAGTGATTTTGGAGCCCAAAACAATAAAGTCAGCCACTGTTTCCACTGTTTCCCCATCTAATTGCCATTAAGTGATGGGAATGTATGCCATGATCTTTGTTTTCTGAATGTTGAGCTTTAAGCCAGTGTTTTCACTCTCCTCTTTCACTTTCGTCAAGAAGCTCTTTAGTTCCTCTTTACTTTCTACCATAAGAGTGGTGTCATTGGCATATCTGAGGTTATTGAGATTTCTCCCAGCAATCTTGATTCCAGCTTCTGCTTCCTCCAGCCCAGCATTTCTCATGATGTACTCTGCATAAATAAGCATAAATAAGCAAGGTGACAATATATAGCCTTGATGTACTCCTTTTCATATTTGAAACCAGTCTGGTATTCCACGTCCAGTTCTAACTGTTGCTTCCTGACCTGCATACAGGTTTCTCAAGAGGTAGGTCAGGTGGTCTGGTATTCCCATCTCTTGAAGATTTTTCCACAGTTTGTTGTGATCCACACAGTCAAAGGCTTTGGCATAGTCTATAAAGCAGAAGTAGATGTTTTTTCTGGAACTCTCTTCCTTTTTCCATGATGCAGAAGATGTTGGCAATTTGATTTCTGGCTCCTCTACCTTTTCTAAAACCAGCTTGAAAATCTGGAAGTTCACAGTTTACATATTGCTGAAACTTGGCTTGGAGAATTTTGAGCATTACTTTCCTAGCATGTGAGATGAGTGAAATTATGCTGTAGTTTGAATATTCTTTGGCATTGCCTTTCTTTGGGATTGGAATGAAAACTGACCTTTTCCAGTCCTGTGGCTACTGCTGAGTTTTCCAGATTTGCTGGCATACTGAGTGCAGCACTTTCACAGCATCATCTTTTAGTATTTGAAATAATTCAAATGTAATTTCATCACCTCCACTAGCTTTGTTTGTAGTGATGCTTCCTAAGACACACTTGACTTCACATTCCAGAATGTCTGACTCCAGGTGGGTGATCACACCATCATGATCATCCAGGTCATGAAGATCCTTTTTGTACAGCTTCTTTGTATATTCTTGCCACCTCCTCCTAATATCTTCTGCTTCTGTTAGGTCCATACCATCTCTGCCATTTATGAGCCCATTCTTACGTGAAATATTCCCTTTGTATCTTTAATTTTCTTTAAGAGATCTCTAGTCTTTTCCATTCTATTGTTTTTCTCTATTTCTTTGCATTGATTGCTGAAGAAGGCTTTCTCGTCTCTTCTTGCTATTCTTTGAAACTCTGTATTCAGATGCTTATATCTTCCCTTTTCTCCTTTGCTTTTCACTTCTCTTCT
>SJYC01056408.1:0-21959 GCA_006408675.1 Madoqua kirkii | reverse complement strand
TGTGTGTGTGTGTGTGTGTGTGTGTGTGGTTTTTTAATATCCTTCTCAGAATTTGCCAAATAAGCCCTTGCTGGGTATTTTTGTTTGGAACATAAAGTAAGACCAAAACGAGGTGTCAAACAAGGTGGAAGACTGCTTCTGAAGCTGAGTCTCAGACTGGAGAGTGGCCTTCTAGGGTGAGGCTAGGCTTCTGGGGACTGCGTTCTATCCAGTCTTCCACAGATGAAGTGTGATACGGTCAGTAGACAAGCTGTCTCTTTATACACATCTCCTTTTTATGTACTATTAGCAACTGACAATATTTTCAAGTACTTACGAAGTTCTTGTACATATCTATTATTCTTATACGTATTGTAAATTTTAAGTTTTCTTAACTCTTCTAATGCCATACATAACTTAGTCTTTCCTCTAGTCGAAAGATACTTTCCCATTTAGGAAGCAAACAACTCTCATCTCAGGTAACAGGTTATTATCTACCAAAGGCATTCCCATTTGAATTTTATTTAAATTTTATGTAGGACTTTATAGTATTCTTTCTATACTATAATCAAGGAAGATGTAGCAAATATATAATTTGGGGAGTCACCTAATTAACATGCTTGTGATTACTCATATCTAGAGATTTTTGACAGAAAAGCTAATTTTGATACCTGTAGGAGACCCTAAGTAAGAACACAGATGCTTGTTTATTGTCATGGCAAAGACTCTAGAATGTTAAGAAAAGGACATTCACATAATCCATCTTTCTAGACCCAAGTTCTGCACTTGATTTCATAGTCCTACTCACAGAAGTCTGCAGTTCCCAGCCAGTTTGCCCATTTGATTTGTTCAGTTCAGTATTCAGTTCAGTCACTCAATCGTGTCCGACTCTGCAACTCCATGAACCACAGCTCACCAGGCCTCCCTGTCCATCACCAACTCCTGGAGTCCACCCAAACCCATGTCCATTGAGTCGGTGATGCCATCCAACAATCTCATCTTCCATTGTCCCCTTTTCCTCCAGCCCTCAATCTTTCCCAGCATCAGGGTCTTTTCAAATGAGTCAGCTCTCTGCATCAGGTGGCCAGAGTATGGGAGTTTCAGCTTCAACATCAGTCCCTCCAGTGAACATCCGGGACTGATCTTTAGAATGGACTGGTTGGATCTCCTTGCAGTCCAAGGGACTCTTCAAGATTCTTCACCAACACCACAGTTCAAAAGCATCAATCCTTCTGGGCTCAGCTTTCTTTATAGTCCAACTCTCACATCCATACATGACTACTGGAAAAACCATAGCCTTGACTAGACAGACAATTGTTGGCCAAGTAATGTCTCTACTTTTTAATATGGTGTTTAGGTTGGTCACAACTTTGCTTCCAAGGAGCAAGCGTCTTTTAATTTCATGGCTGCAGTCAGCATCCACAGTGATTTGGGAGCGCAGAAAAATTAAGTCAGCCACTGTTTTCACTGTTTCCCCATCTGTTTGCCATGAAGTGATAGGATGCCATGATCTTTGTTTTCTGAAGCTGAGCTTTAAGCCAACTTTTTCACTCTCCTCTTTCACTTTCATCAAGAGGCTCTTTAGTTCTTCTTCACTTTCGGCCATAAGGGTGGTGTCATCTGCATATCTGAGGTTATTGATATTTCTCCTGGCAATCTTGATTCCAGTTTGTGCTTCCTCCAGCCCAGCATTTCTCATGATGTACTGCAGATTTGATTTAACATTTACTCAAATTTTAGGTAATGCAGATCTTTTCTGTCAAAGTCTAAAGACACCTGAGAGTGAAGGAGTCCTAAGATATTGAAATGCCTTGTTGTCTAAATCTAAATTCTGTAATCGCTTTATGTTCTCAGAATCAAGCAACTTGTACAAGTGTTTCAAATGATACATGGTGGAATTTAGGATAGCTCATATAGTTTTTGTTTTGTTTTGTTTTTCTGACTTATAGCCACTTCTATGGGTAGGCTAGTCTTGTGGCATTTCTAAAGAGTCATTCCTGAGATATGAACTACAGAAATGACCCGTGAAAGTATAGTCTTATAAGATATGGACAGCAAAATCTGGACGTCTCTCTACTCTGAGAATAGGAGTGTAGATTGACCATACACTGAAGAAGGCTAAGTTAAATAGCAAACTGCACTGGAAAAACACTACATTCAAACAAATAGCCAAATTATGTTTCAAAGATCATATGGATAGTTTTGACATTGCATTTGTTGATAAAGAGGTAAATAGTGTTCCTCAATAGTTTTCAAAGATTAGCAAATAACATATATATAACAATAAAGTCAGACCTAATTAAAAATTAGGGGACAGTAATCTTTTGATTGATGTAAAAGGGTAAGAAATCAAGTCAGCCTCCTAAAATTTCATGAATCCTACCTGGGTATACAATTTGTCAGGCTTGGGTGGCTGTAAAGAAGTCAACTATTAATAGAGTTTAGAGTGAGAGTTGCCCGTGGGTGGGTTCCTAACCGAAGTGCTGTCATAAGGTGAGCTGAGGTTGTGTAACTTGACCTCAAATTACCATATCTGATTCAGTACATCTTCCCCTACAGCACTAAAACAGAGAAGCAGCTGAAAGGAAGCTAAGCTGTAGGGTCTTCCTTAGTCCAGATCATCTGGCAGTAAAATGGCCAAGCAGGCAAACAGTCTCCGTGTATTTGATGAAAGACAGCCTTCTCATGTCAGGGCAGACTGACGGTCACCAAGCCTTTGACTGGGTATCCTGGGCTGATACCAGCATCTGAGCCCTAGAACACTAGAGCTATCAGATTAGAATGAAATTAAGATGTCTCTAAAAGAAAATATACAAAATGTGTGCTCTTTCTTCTTTGTTAATTTTCATTACATGTCATGTATAGATTTTTCTAAAATATTTAACACAATTTTTTTAACATAACAAATAAGACTGAGGTACCTGTTGACCAACCTCTTCAAATCTAATATCTTCTTTGAAAGCAACCACCATTATCAGTATGAAGTGTATCTTTTCAGTTCATTTGCTATGCAACTATGTGGACATATTTACTGTTAGAAAATGTATTTTATATTGCTGTTTTTTTTAATATTTAAAGTGAATATAATGTTGTTATGCAATTGCTTCAGTCACTTAAGAGTATCTTGCTAATCTTTTTTTGTATGTCAGTAAATAAAGACATTTATTAAGTGCTTATTATGTGCTCTTCCAAGCATTTATATGTGTTAATGCATCTTTATTATGTTGTTATCATCATGCCTGTTTAGAAGCTGAGGATTCTGAAGGAAAGAGCGATTAGATAAATTGCCCAATTTAGTGACAGCCTCTGTTTTGGATTCTATTCAAGGAAGACTAACCCCAAGTCTCCTTTCGTGGTGACTATTTTACACCATCTCTCTGAAGTACATTAGCCCACCTCTGATACAATATGTATCAACCCAAAGCCCTGTGGGCCCATCTTTTGTGAACTTGCAGTGACTGAATGATATGCAGATACTGTCTGAGTTTAAAGATGCCACCAAGTTCCTCATTAAGCTCAGCATTTTGGTTGATAATAGCACAAACCAGGCAGGGTGGTGGTATAAGGTATGAGTGTTTTTGAGTAGAATAACCCACGTAAGAACGCAGAGCAGACCCCATTGTTATGCTGCTCCAGTTCCCTCTGCTGATGTCTGGTCCATGGGCAGCATTCCATTTACGTCAAAAACAACATCAATCTAGTGGAAAACCTGAATGACTCACACCATTACTGTAGGGAACTGGTTTCTGTATAATATGATCTATAACATCCTAATTTCACAGAACATTTTTCATAACAGCTGCTAAAATTGTGATCAAATCCATTAAACTCTTTTAAAGGATCCAATGTGAATCAGTACTGAAGCTAGCCTTCAAATGCAGGCATTTTGAAGTGAAGTCCCACCCACTCAAAACTGCATTATTGTCAGCTGCTTCATACCTTGTCTGTATTTTTCTGCTATGTTTATCGATCCCCTTGTGTCTGCTCTTTTCTATTTCTAGCTGCATTTGAGTCAGAGATAAGCTGTTTCAGAGTCTGAAGGGTCTGAAAGAAAGAATAGGGAAGAAAGGAGAGGAGGGAAGGGGAGTCTTCCTCTGATGCTAATGGGCAGCAGAACAAGAAACAGTGACGCGCAGGGCAGAGGAAGAACCCCGGGTCCTGGGCGGCGCTGCGCTGCGCTGCTGATTGAGATCTCTGCAGAGGCTGGCTGACGGTGAACGCGGCCACCTAGACCCTTACACTGTGTGCTTTTTGTAGTGTGTGCTTGGTTGCTCAGTTGTGTCCAGCTCCTTACACTGGGCAGCACATAACTTGGAAACATTGAACCAGTTGAACCATTGTCATCCACAAAACTGACAGCTAATTTTTCCATGTAAAGATTTTATTTCTTGGATAAATACACCATCAAATAAAATCCCTCAGTTGTGTGTGTGTGTGTGTGTGTGTGTGTGTGTGTGTGTGGTTTTTTAATATCCTTCTCAGAATTTGCCAAATAAGCCCTTGCTGGGTATTTTTGTTTGGAACATAAAGTAAGACCAAAACGAGGTGTCAAGCAAGATGGAAGACTGCTTCTGAAGCTGAGTCTCAGACTGGAGAGTGGCCTTCTAGGGTGAGGCTAGGCTTCTGGGGACTGCGCTCTATCCAGTCTTCCACAGATGAAGTGTGATACGGTCAGTAGACAAGGCAGTGACCGCTCAGCCTTGGTTTTCCTACCTGAAAGAGAAAGCTGGGCTAGCAACCCTAAGGTTCAAATTGTAATATTCTGATTCTTACGTGACATGATTTTCCAAAGCTAGCTTCTACTGGCCATTAGGTCACCCTTTAGTTCCCAGCAGCAGAAGTCCTGACACATTTTCCTTCTGTCTCACACATGCCCTCTAATACTTCTGAGGGGGATATTATTTGTGATGTCTTTAGGAGTTGCTTCCTCTGGACATTTCTTCCAACTTCC
This sequence comes from Madoqua kirkii, assembly GCA_006408675.1. NCBI lineage: Eukaryota > Metazoa > Chordata > Mammalia > Artiodactyla > Bovidae > Madoqua > Madoqua kirkii. Next base: position 17,029 of record SJYC01056408.1, on the reverse strand, counting down.
TTCTGGCATAAGAGTTGATGAAGTGAAAGTTCTCAGGTCAATTCCTGTTTTCTGGTTCTTAAAAAATTTTTTTTATTCCTCAGGATGGGAACACAAGTTACTGATTTATAATCCATTGTTGTTGTTCAGTTGATAAGTTGTGCTTGACCTTTGCGACCCCACGGACTGCAGCACCCTGGACTTCCCTTTCCTTCATCATCTCCCAGAGACTGTTCAGCTTCATATCTCTTGAGTCGGTAATGCTATATAACCATCTCACACTGTCACCCCCTTCTCCTTTTGACTTCAGTCTTTCCCAGCATCAGGGTTTTTTTCTAGGGAGTTGAAAAAAAACTTCACATCAGGTGGCCAAAGTATTGGAGCTTCAGCGTCAGCATCAGTCTTTGCAATGAATATTCAGGACTGATCTCCTTTAGGACTGACTGGTTTGACCTCCTTGCAGTCCGAGGGACTTTCAAGAGTCTTCTCCAGCACCACAGTTCACAGGCATCAAGTCTTCCGCTCTCTATCACTGCTGTGAAGAGACCCTGAGATCTTTGCTTTCAGGCCTTCAGAAATGGTCAATTGGATGTGATGTGTGGTTTGCCACTTGGGTAATGGCTCTAAAGCCCTGTTTCTCAGGCTTTAGCTAACTCTGCATTTAATAGATGTTGTTACATGCATGCTGTCTGGTGGGTTGCACTCAGTCAGCACTAGCTGATGATAAAATAAGCATCTGAAATTGTTATTTTGTGGTTGTCCAAAACCAAACCAGGCAAATTACTGAAGAGCAACAGAGCAAGGTTCCAGGGTAACCTCTGTACTCCCAATCCTGCTAATAGCAGCTTCCACGTTCCCTTACTTTATTTGTTCAGCATTGAGTGATGAGGCAGCCGCTACAGTCCTGGATGTTGTATAGGTGCTGGGTGCTCCAGAGCTCAGGTTCCGCTGTGCAAGGAATCATGCTCACAAAAGAAGAATGAGCTTCTTTCTTAGGTCTTTTTGTCACTGGGTAACCAAAGCTGTTACTAAACCAACAAAAGAAGAAATCATCTGAGAAATAATTTTTCTATAGTTTTCAACATCTTCCTCTTTTGATATTCTTCCACATATGTGAAAGAGTAATAATATTTCATAATAACCTGTTGGCAAAGTGAATTTCCTAGTCACATCATATGTGAATTGACACCTGAAAACCCTGAACTCTAATTGCATTAAAATTCTAATAATTTGTTTAACATCAGCTAAGTTGGAGTACACAGGCTAGTGGCCTAGGAGTCAAGAAACTAGAAAGGTTTGGTAGCTCATCAACTAGCTCTATGGATGAGGACAAGACAGTCAAGTTTTCTCTACTTGGCTACTCTGTCTGTTGGAGCTGTTGTGAGGAACAAATGAGATGGTGTATGGGACAATGTTTGGTATTATAGAATGTGCAATCCAAATATGAGATAGATAGATTGTAAGATGTGTGTGTACAGCAGTGTATCTAAATTATTGCATTCCTCTATGTTGTATTTCCATGTTTTATATGTAAATAAGAGCTTGTAAAGTTGATTCTCTCCCAATGATCACAACTCTTAATGGACAGTTGCAAGTTAAGAATTTGTTAGAAGGAGGAAATTAATCAAGGGGATTTTTTTTTCCATTGACAAGTAAAAAATAAATAGACTACTGATTAGAAAATATTTAGTTTTTATCAATAACCTAAGATACACAGATGACACCACCCTTATGGCAGAAAGTGAAGAGGAACTAAAAAGCCTCTTGATACGAAGATCATGGCATCTGTTCCCATCACTTCATGGGAAATAGATGGGGAAACAGTGGAAACAGTGTCAGACTTTACTTTTTAAGGCTCCAAAATCACTGCAGATGGTGACTGCAGCCATGAAATGAAAAGATGCTTACTCCTTGGAAGAAAAGTTATGACCAACCTAAATAGCATATTCAAAAGCAGAGACATTACTTTGCCAACAAAGGTCCATCTAGTCAAGGCTATGGTTTTTCCAGTGGTCGTATGGATATGAGCGTTGGACTGTGAAGAAAGCTGAGTGCTGAAGAATTGATGCTTTTGAATTGTGGTGTTGGAGGACAGTCTTGAGAGTCCCTTGGACTGCAAGGAGATCCAACCAGTCCATTCTAAAGGAGATCAGTTCTGGGATTTCTTTGGAAGGAATGATGCTTAAGCTGAAACTCCAGTACTTTGGCCACCTCATGCAAAGAGTTGACTCATTGGAAAAGACTCTGATGCTGGGAGGGATTGGGGGCAGGAGGAGAAGGAGATGACCGACGATGAGATGGCTGGATATCATCACTGACTCGATGGACGTGAGTTTGAGTGAACTCCGGGAGATAGTGATGGACAGGGAGGCCTGGCATGTTGCAATTCATAGGGTTGCGAAGAGTCGGATACGACTGAGTGACTGAACTGAACTGAACTAAATAATATGTATGGACTTAATATAATAAAAATAATAATAGGTATGGACCTAACTGGAGAAGGCAATGACAACCCACTCCAGTACTCTTGCCTGGAATATCCCATGGATGGAGGAGCCTAGTAGGCTGCAATCCATGCGGTTGCTAAGAGTCAGACACAACTGAATGGCTTCACTTTCACTTTTCACTTTCATGCATTGGAGAAGGAAATGGCAACCCACTCCCGTACTCTTGCCTGGAATATCCCATGGATGGAGGAGCCTGGTGGGCTGCTGTCTGTGGGGTTGCACAGACTTGGACACAACTGAAGCAACTTAGCAGCAGCAGCATGGACCTAACAAAAGCAGAAGATATTAAAAAGAGGTGGCAAGAAAACACAGAAGAACTATACAAAAAATTATCTGCATCTTCATAATACAGATAATCACGATGGTGTGGTCACTCACCTAGAGCCAGACATCCTGGAATGCAAAGTCAAGTGGGCCTTAGAAGGCATCGCTATGAACTAAGCTAGTGGAGGTGATGGAATTCCAGTTGAGCTATTTCAAATCCTAAAAGATGATGCTGTGAAAGTGCTGCACTCAATATACCAGCGAATTTGGACAACTCAACTGTGGCCACAGGACTGGAAAAGGTCAGTTTTTGTTCCAATCCCAAAGAAAGGCAATGCCAAACTACCACACTATTGCACTCATCTCACTTGCTAGCAAAGTGTAATGCTCAAAATTCTCTAAGCTCCAATAGTACATGAACCATGAACTTCTGGATATCAGAGCTGGATTTAGAAAAGGCAGAGGAACCAGAGATCGAATTGTCAACATCTGTTGAATCATAGAAAAAGCAACAGAATTCCAGAAAAACATGTACTTCTGCTTTATTGACTATGCCAAAGCCTTTGACTGTGTAAATCAGAACAAAATGTGGAAAATTCTTCAAGAGATGGGAATACCAGACCACTTGACCTGCCTCCTGAGAAATCTGTATGCAGGTCAAGAAGCAACAGTTAAAACGGGGCATGGAACAACAGACTGGTTCCAAATTGGGAAAGGAGTATGACAAAGCTGTATATTGTCACCCTGCTTATTTAATTTATATGCAGAGTACATCACGCAAAATGCTGGGCTGGATGAAGCACAAGCTGAAATCAAGATTGCCAGGATATGCAGATAAATATCAATACCTCAGATATGCAGATAGCATCACCTTTATGGCAGAAAACAAAGAGGAACTAAAGAGCCTCTTGATGTAAGTGAAAGAGGAGAGTGAAAAAGTTGGCTTAAAACTCAATATTCAGAAAACTAAGATCATGGCATCTGGTCCCATCACTTTGGGGCAAATAGATGGGGAAACAATGGAAACAGTGACAGACTTTATTTTCTTGGGCTCCAAAATCACTGCAGATGGTGACTACAGCTACAAAATTAAAAGATGCTTGCTCCTTGGAAGAAAAGCTATGACTAACCTAGACAGCATATTAAAAAGCAGAGACATTACTTTGCTGACAAAGGCCCATCTAGTCAAAGCTCTGGTTTTTCCAGTAGTCATGTATGGATGTGAGAGTTGGACCATAAAGAAAGCTGAGTGCCGAAGAATTGATACTTTTGAACTACGGTGTTGGAGGAGACTCGAGTCTCTTGAATTGCAAAGAGATCAAAATAGTCAATCCTAAAGGAAATCAGTCTTGAATATTTATTGGAAGGACTAATGCTTAAGCTGAAGCTCCAATCTCTTGGCCACCTGATGTGAAGAACTGACTCATTGGAAAAGACCCTGATGCTGGGAAAGATTGAAGGCAGGAGGAGAGGGGATGACAGAGGATGAAATGGTTGGATGGCATCACCGAGTTGATGGACATGAGTTTGAGCAAGCTCTGAGCATTGGTGATGGACAGGGAAGCCTGGCATGCTACAGTCTATGGGTGGCAAAGAGTTGGCACGACTGAGCAACTGAACTGAACTGAATATTCGTATGTGTGTATATACATCTTCTTTATTTATCAATGGGCAGTTTATTCTACTTCATCCATAATACTAGTAAATTAAGTACTTGTGGTGGTTTAATTGCTTTTTGTTTTTGTTTTGCTTGGATAGCCTATCTTGTTTTATTTCCCCAGTTAAATTTGCTGTTGAGATAAGTTCTTTGCTGGTCTTTCTAGAGAGTTCAAAGAACAAGCTAAATTTTCAGAAACACTGTTTTGAGTGGAAAAAGTGTATAAATATTAAGACCAAAGTGGTAGAGTTTTTACAGTTACAGTTTTGGTAACTTTTGCTACAGAATGTTTAGGCTAATGGTCACCTTTTGTTATCTGCTCTTTACCTGGCACCTGACTTTTGTAGAGTTTTGTCTGAATTTCTAAGAGTTCTCTACTTTGATACACCTTCTTCTCACATCTTTCTTCATCCAACACTTCAGCATATATTCATGTAAGCAAATAAATACTGAGTGCTTTGTATAATTATAGGAAGGTTTTATGATCTGTGAATGTTAAATTTTTGTTGTTGACTTTGGTCAGGTTTAGCGCTAGTTTCTTTCTGTAGGCTGTGTACATTTCTCCCAAGTCTCATCTTTGTTACCTTTGTTACCAGACAGACCACCATGATTCTCACCTGTTCCCTCCCTGGTGTTACTGATAACTTTGATATTTTGTTTTCAGTGTCCATAGTCTCTGTCAGTCTTCTCCAAAGGTTTCACATATTATTTTGCAATGTTTTATTCTTAGACTTTAACGAAGCAGTCCCAGAGACAGAGCGCCTGGATTCAAAAGCACTGAAAACTCGGGCCCAGCTTTCCTTGAAGAACAGACGCCAGCGACCGTCTAGGACAAGACTCTATGATAGTGTCAGCTCAACTGATGGGGAGGACAGTCTGGAGCGAAAGGTGAGCACCCCGACCGCTTTCTGACTTGCGGCTTTGGGCTGTATCCTTGTTCCTACAGCTTATTGAAAATAATGATTTCCTGCAGCCAGATTCTGTATTCTAGTTGAAAACAACTGGAATAGTTCACTTCTTTGTCTCCTAAATTCTTATTCACCTCTATATATTGTTATAATTCAAATTCTTTTTTTACTCATTCAGTGAGCTAACAACCAAGAGCAATATCCATATCGTCATATTTCATGATGGTGCTTTTGATATTCAGCTGTTGATTTTTCCTGGTGGTAAATAACTAATGCACAAGTCATTGTTTTTATTATGCCTTAGGTGTCTGTGTTAGCTACAGTGGTAATATGGTACATTGTTGTGAATTATGCTGTCTCATCTGTAAACCATCAAAAATTGGTTTTCATAGGGATTTACTAAAAACAAGGTTGGTCTGATTTCAAAGTAAGTATCAAATGGACTGATGATCAGTGGCATAACCTCCTTTATAATCTCTTATACCAACAGCCTTCAAACAGTTTCTATAACCACATGCACATTACCAAATCACTTCTGCCCAAGGGTTTGAGAGCTTCTCCAGAATCAGATTCTGGTGCTTCATCCCTCACTCCAGTGGCTGGCAGTATGCCCTTCTCGTCTGACCACATAGCTGAATTTCAAGAAGGACCACTGTACTCGGAAGGGGAACCTTCCTCTTCTGTTGGGGAAGACACTTCACTCTCCTCTCCTTCGAAATCTGATCATGATATGGAAGAATTGCCTTGCCACAATCAAGCCACCACCACGAAAATACTACAAGAAAAAGGTACTGTTAATTTTGGTTTTTTTAGCTTTTGTTTTGTCTGACTTCACTAACACCTCAATTTGTGACACACGAAAACAGGGCCCGTGTCCTTCACATAGCTAATAATCAATACATTATGGGACAAGAGAACTCTCTTACTATTTATCTTTTCCTATCTGAGTAGTATTTCACATCCTCAGCAAGTTTCTTGTTGGAGGGAACTCTTCAGGAGGCCTAGAGATTTTAGATAATAGCATCCCATAAAGTTTCAATAAACACTAATATACTCATATAGAAAAAGAATATATGTGTGTATATATATATATATATATATATATATATATATGGAGGTGAAAACAGTGTAGGTCTTAATCCGTTAACTGATTTTTATTTAGAAGAAATTCTCACAGTAATTTATATTGCATAGGAGGTGATAGAAAATCTATAATAAAGATAATACAGCAAGATTGGTCCATAAATGTTAGAATCCTAGAATTAGCACGAGAATTTCATAGCAGTGTCAGTAGACTATTGTCCTTTGAGTTGTATGTTTTAATTAGTAGAAGTAATAAATTCTTGCTTAAACAAGTTAAGTGATGCAGATACACAAAAAATAGGCTCATTTTCATTTATTTTATGTAACTAGAGTCTTAAAAACTAGTTAAGACCACATGGAAGAAGAAACTCTTATACATGTAGAGTCATTTTAAATATGACAGGTAAAAAATCCACCTGTAATGCAAGAGATGCACGTTCAATCCCTGGGTCAGGAAGATCCCCTGGAAGTGAGCATGGCAACCCATTCCAGGATTCTTGTCTGGAGAATTCCATGGACAGAGGAGCCTAGTGGTCTATAATCCATAGTGTCGAAAAGAGTCAGACACAACTGAAGTGACTTAGCACATACATCTCTACCAAATAAAGGCTGTAATCTTTCCATGAATACATCTTGAATATAGAAATATAATTGATTGTGGGGACTCACTTTGTTTTGTAACTTTTAGTAAACATCATAGCTTTACCCCTGATATTTTCCCTGTTCTTCTTCCCTGAGCCTATTGATTTGCTGGAATTATCTTCCACAGGTTTGGTCCTAAGCACAAGACTTTTAGAAGTTTGGAGGTAAAAATTAAGTACTTAGGGTGTACAAGATCCTTGTGGAGGCAATAGAAAGTATGTCAAACCTGCTAATTTATTAAGTTGTGATTTTGGCTTACTTTCAAAAGAACGGAGGCTTCAGAAATTCTTATTAATTAACCTAAATGGTAGATTGTAATAGCACTTTTATAGAAATATACTTGTAACAAGCTCTCCCTCATCTCAGAAAAAAGTATATATAGTCCTTACTTTGTTTGTAAGAAGACAAAAGAGCAGAGGGTCTTATTTTGGAGGAAGAGGTTAAAGCCTTGTATTCCACTGTTTGAGTTTTCAGGTATAATTAGCTATCTGAAAGAAGTACATTGTAGTCAGAAAGTGGGTCATTCACATATGAAATCTCACTCAATTTTTTTTAAGTGGCTACATCCTATCTAGATTATTTTCTCTTTTCATTCTAAAAAGCAGGTGTTTCATCTCAAATTTGGGAAAGTATTACATGGGTATAATCTGTGTTTCACAGACCATTAGCAGGAATATTCAGCAGAATGTGGTTAGCAGTAATTAGCATGAAAATGTGAAAATTCCTTCTTTTCTCCAAAGACCTCCTTTGCTTGCCACTGCCTCTTCTTTGGGTTTAAGTTCATAGCTGCTGTAAGCAGGACCAAGAAAAAGGGGTGGTAGTTTCTTCTCCAGAGATTACATACTTGAGCTTTCTCATTTTTTATTTTCCTGGATTGATGATGCTTCTGAGTCACTAGAAAGGAGAAATTAATTAGCTTTTCTAAATACTAACTTTATAAGTAGTCACTTACTAGTATGATAACCATTATTAGGTATTAGCTGTACTGGATGAAGGTAGTGCCTCACATTCTTTCCTTCCCTGAAGGTTTCCAGCCTTGAAGAACTCCGTTGTCTTCCATGTTTACTAATATTAATCTATTCATTCATGTATTTATTCAACAAATAGTTACCTGCTCTGTGTCCAGCATTGTGCTAACAGCCCAATATACAGTGATGATATTCCATTCTTTCCCACAGGGAGGTTGTAGACTAGAGTCCATCTCTGTTTCTCTCTCTCTGTGTCTCCCACGGACAGGTGACAAACCCTGTCTCTGTGACGCCCCACAAGCATCACCATCAATAACGTTACACTTGATTGCCTTCCACTCTCATGTTCTGTTGCAGTTCAAAAGATAGCAAAGAAATCTGTCAGTCAAGACTCTTTGCAGTCTGTAAAATCCCCCAGTTCTTAGCCATATGAGACAAATGCACTGTTCAGACCAGGACTCAACAGAGGTTAAGTGTGATTAGCTTGATTTACCTGTGTGTATGTGTTTATAAGCATGTAGTTCTTACAACTCACTGGCATCTCAATAAAGGAACTAGAATGGGGCTATTACTCACAAGCACACACTGGACTTCATGTTTAAGTTCATATCTAACATGCCCCCCGGTAGACTGGACTTTCTTCAGAGCTCATCTTAACTTCGCCTCCTTTAGTGGACCCTTTGTACCTGCCCCTTCCCAGGCGGAGTTAGTTATTCTCTGTGACCCCACAGACATTCTCACACTGTGGCTTCTGCTTCTGTCACTGTGTGTAATGAGTCTAATCTGGTTTCCAAGTGTGAGACCTCACTCATCGTATTCATCTTCGTATTTGTGGTCCCTAGTAAGAAGTGTGGCATATAGTTTATATCCATAAGTTTCTTGGATGACTTAATAAGTATGTCTCTCTAGATAATCAGTTCAGGTCTTCTGGAACAGAGGTCATCAAACCAAATCCAGCCTCCGCCTATTTTTATAAATAAAGTGTTTTCGGAACACAGCCACACTCATACAGTTCCGTACTGCAGCAGCAGAGTGAGTAGCTGTGACAGAGTCAGTTGCCCACAGCCTAAAAGAATCATTCTGGCCTTTTACAGAGTCATCACCATCAATAACGTTACACTTGATTGCCTTCCACTCTCATGTTCTGTTGCAGTTCAAAAGATAGCAAAGAAATCTGTCAGTCAAGACTCTTTGCAGTCTGTAAAATCCCCCAGTTCTTAGCCATATGAGACAAATGCACTGTTCAGACCAGGACTCAACAGAGGTTAAGTGTGATTAGCTTGATTTACCTGTGTGTAAGTGTTTATAAGCATGTAGTTCTTACAACTCACTGGCATCTCAATAAAGGAACTAGAATGGGGCTATTACTCACAAGCACACACTGGACTTCATGTTTAAGTTCATATCTAACATGCCCCCCGGTAGACTGGACTTTCTTCAGAGCTCATCTTAACTTCGCCTCCTTTAGTGGACCCTTTGTACCTGCCCCTTCCCAGGCGGAGTTAGTTATTCTCTGTGACCCCACAGACATTCTCACACTGTGGCTTCTGCTTCTGTCACTGTGTGTAATGAGTCTAATCTGGTTTCCAAGTGTGAGACCTCACTCATCGTATTCATCTTCGTATTTGTGGTCCCTAGTAAGAAGTGTGGCATATAGTTTATATCCATAAGTTTCTTGGATGACTTAATAAGTATGTCTCTCTAGATAATCAGTTCAGGTCTTCTGGAACAGAGGTCATCAAACCAAATCCAGCCTCCGCCTATTTTTATAAATAAAGTGTTTTCGGAACACAGCCACACTCATACAGTTCCGTACTGCAGCAGCAGAGTGAGTGGCTGTGACAGAGTCAGTTGCCCACAGCCTAAAAGAATCATTCTGGCCTTTTACAGAGAAAGCTGGCTGGCTCCTAGTCTAGACATACATTTCCTTCCACTCAACATTGTTGAATAAACCCTGAAATTGTCTTAGTCATTAGTTGCCATTTTTCTAGATTTTTTTAAAAGGAATATACTCTTACTTCTGGTCTACCAGGGTACCACAAGCTGATTATTAAGTTAATAGCTGTAGTTGATTGCAATCCTTAGTCTGAATCTCTGCTGTTATTGAACATGTAATTGAAGTAGGGTATTTTCTAAATGGTACTGATACTGCATTTGCAAGTCACCATTTTGTTAAATTGTGGGACCTCAGTGGAAACTAAGACAGAAAGACTCCCATTACAACTGGATATATGATAAATATCTAACTCCATTTAGGGAAAGGAGAATTTCCTTTCCATTTAGGGAAAAGAAACAATGATATGAGAACCACGGAAAGTAAGCTGACTAGATAGAGGGGTAGAGAGTGAGGAGGTTGAAACTGATCACAGGGCTGCTGGCCTCAGAAAGCATGCTCCCTGTCATTAATAGAAATAAAGAAATCAGAAACTTTATGGGAGAGAGATGATTGACTCGATTCTAATGGAAGAGGACTTGAGCTCAAGAGAGAAGACAGGGCTGGGAGGTAGACTTGGGAGTCCTTGATGCTGGGAAAGATCGAGGGCAGAAGAGGGTTATAGAGGAAAGATCGAGGGCAGAAGAGGGTTACAGAGGATGAGATTGTTAGATGGCATCATCTACTCAGTGGACGTGAGTTTGAGCAAACTGGGAGATGGTGAAAGACAGGGAAGCCTAGTCTGCTGCAGTCCATGGGGTCACAAAGAGTTGGATACAACTGAGCAGCTGAACAACAACATGATAAAAGAAGAGGAGGCAGTCAAGCATCTTGTTGCAGTGAGAATAAGAATACAGTCCCAGCAATGGTTTAGTATTTAGCTCAGGAGATCAGTTATTACCTCTGAAAATGAAGTCCAGTTTGCCAAAGCTTAAAGCTATGGCATCCAGTGTAAAGACTTGGACCTCTGATTGCTCTGGAAGGTGGTAATGGAGAGATTTCAAAAATCCTATGGAAATTTCAGATACAGCTAAATAAGCAAACAGACAAAACTCACAATTCTTTTTCTTTTCCTGAAGTCATACCAATCCAGCGTTGGTTTTTATATGGACTAGAATTTCTAATGTACATTAAAGATGGGTTTGATTGATTTAAACTGGAGAAGTGCTTTATTACTTCATCTTCCCTCTTCAGCCTTTTGAAAGCATTCATTTAAGTATGCCTTGGAACACACTTTGGCAAATGTATGAGACAATGATGTAAGGTTGCCTGGCAGCAGGCTCTGTGATGGGCAGAATCAGGCTTTTAATCCCAAGATGTCCAAATAATTGCCACGCTAATAGGTTGTAGAGTGTTGCCGTGTACATCATTTCATCTGGTCCTCATGCCACTCATTGAAACATCTTCCAGCCACCTTTGTTTCCAAAAATAATCAATCAGTCTCCTGTTAACTTCGCACAGTGCTAGCCATAAGAGTTGCTGTAGAATGGATTTGGAAGAAAATGGTATTTTCTTTTCTTTGGCTTCTGTTAGGAAAACTGCAGTCCTGCCTTTTTAACGTCTATTTGCTAAATCACCTTAGAACGAGTTTGTGCTATGTCTGTAGATTTTCTTTAGGTGAATATGTCACACCTGTGGCTGTTTAATTCCATTACCCAAAGAGTAATGATGCAAATAGTGATAATAAATATTTGAGGCTAGAAGTGGATTTTGACTTGGACATATTTCTGGCTTTTCTATTTCATTATGTACATTTCAAAATTATTGATTATTGTAATCAGAGTATCATTAACTAAAACTATGAAAAGCTCATGGCTAAAAATCCTTAGAATGTTTTTCAACATTCTGTGCATCTTCAAAACTTGGAAAAGAAACTTCTAAATGAGAACTGTTTTTAAGTTATGTGTATTTAGAAATTTCTCCTGAAATAGACAAAAAGCATAAGCAAAATTAACCCAGAAGATTAACTGAATGCTATCTTAGGAGAACTATATTCCATGCCACAAAGTTGCTGGATTTTCTTTTAAATTTTAAAAGATAGACAGACACCCACAGACAACTGAGAAAAAGCAGTTTTCATACACAAATATGCATCAAAGTTAAGTTATCCTTTGTTAATGATCTCAGATAACTGGATGTGCTGAAATATAATGCCAAACAGCATCCATTGCGATACAGTTCCAGGTAGAGTCACAGCAGTTTCTACCTTGTCCAAGGTGGAATAAGTGCCTCTAGTGAGATCTTGTTCCTGCAGCTGACATTGAATTCCACTGGCAGAGGCTCTCCTCTGATAGGTTTCTGGCGTCATCTCAGGTGTCCCCAGCCCCCAGCAGCTGCTGTGCTTTCGAATGCCAGCATGACTCAAGACATGTAAGGATCATTCAGCTGCAAACACTGAGGAGGTTTTGGAGTCTTCCACATCAAGGGAGGCCAGCCAAGCTGTGCTCCCAGCCAGCTTCTAAAAAAGACCTTGCTGAGCTCCTGCTGGAGCCGTCTCCCCCATGTCTGTCTCCTCTGTCCCAGTGCTGGCCGCAAGCCGTTAGCAAGGGGCAGCCCAGAAGGGAAGCTTTGACCCTCACTCTCTCCCTGACTCTCCCAGACTCTCAGGCTGACGTTCTTCACTGGACTTGGGACGTAGTGGGGAAGTGACTGGGTTCCTGTCAGAAAGCGTTTAAAAACCCAAAGCAAGAAAGGTGTGGAGGACCCAGCCCAGACATTTGAAGCAGAGTTGGAGCCGGAGAACGAACAAAAGAAAGTCATTTGGCCCCTGCTTTGAATGTAAAGGGTGATTTGATTGTGTTTATTCTTCCTTATTTTTTCATTCCACTTTATTTGAAGCTAAAATTCTGTTGATTTTAGAATTGGGCTTCTGAATAACGGGCCCTCTCATGGTTTAACTGAGTGTTCCTCAACATAGCTGTATCCTGTTTCCTTATAAAAGGCATCCATTATTTTCTTGTACAGGTAGGAATTGAGGCAAACCCTTAGCTACAGAGATGCAGTGACTTTTGACAATAGCTTTTTAAAAATGATAATAACAGAAAACATGATAATAATCCTTTTTTTACATATGCTATATCCTAGATGGTGCCAAAGGTCCCAAGTCACTAAGGGCATCCAGTTCATTGGTGGTGCGAGGAGGAAAAATCAAGCGGAAGTTCGTGAATCTGGGGTAAGCACTTCACGAGGTGAAAAGCAACCCCTCTTTAAGAGAAGGGTTAAAGGAGAAAATGTCCCATTCCCCCTTCTGACTGTGTGCTATCATCATAGGGCACCTTTGCGGAAGAGTTCCAACAAGGGAAAGAAGTGGAAAGAGAAGGAGAAAGAAGCCCATAGGTTTTCTCCAGGCAGCAGGTACGGGTGGGTGATTAGGAGCACAGGTGTGTCTGTGCATCTGAACTTTCTGACTCCCTGCCATTGTTAACCAAAGTCAGCGGTCAGTATCTTTGTGCTGATGTGATGTGCCTAGAGGTGAGATGAAAGAAAAGTTCCACAGTTTGTATTTTTCTTACTTCAGTTATAGCCTCCACTTGGTCCGTTGGTTTAATTGCAGAATTATGGTCACATGAACAGTTTTAGTAAGTGCTTATCTAAATACAGCATAAATATATCTATGTGACATGCCAGACATATTTCAGCTTTTTGCCTGGCTACCCACAATGCTTGCATATTCTCTTTTTAAGTCTGAAAGGCTGATTCTGCATTTAAGTACCTTGCTGGCTTTCAAGACTCTTTCTGTCCACCTGCATATGAGAAAGACCACTGTCTCTGGACTCAGCTGTTAAACTGATTTTTGCCAACGCCATCAACTATGCTTACTATTAGATAAAAACTGTCCTATAGAGAAATGATCTTTGTATAATATATTGTCAAGCTTTCCCAATTTTATTCTGAGATTGCATAATTGTAAACTTGGCTTTGTATAAGAAGACATTAAGGCACAGATGCGTGCTCTGTCTCAAGTCCACCTGCCTGGGTTTAAATCAGAGCTCTCTCAGTTACTACCTTGAGAATCTTGGACAGGTTATGTAGCCTCTGTACCTTCATTTTCTCTTCTGTGAAATGAGGATAATAAGAGTAGCTACCTCATAACATAGTGTAAGGGTTAAATGAGTTTTCTTGTAAAGCTTTTAAATTGCTACCTTGCACATAGAAGGCATTCAAAAATAATAATAAAGGTGGAAATTCACTATTATTATTATTATTTGTGAGTTACAAAGAAGTTTTATATTTATCCTTTCATTTGATTCATACAATAAGATTGGGAGGGGAGATAATAATACTGCACTTTATTGATAAAGAACTTCGCCTTCATAGAATTTAATTGATTTGCCCAGGATTATGCAACAATCAGTTAATGTCAGTTACCTGGAGCTTGGCCTCCTGTCTAGATGTCTTTTTTACACTGAATGGCATATGCACTTCTTAAGCATCTAATGATGTTTATATTGCTTTATGAATTTAGGGAATCATCCCAAAAGTACAGGCTAAGGAAGAAACAGACAAAATGCTAAGAATAAAGGAACACAAAATTCTTTGCAGACCATTTATCCATTTTATAGGTTGTCTCAAGCCTTTTTTCTCTCTTTTCTTTTTTCTGGCAACTTGGTGAGAAATTGTACCTTCTCCCCGTGATTACAGGAGAATGGGGAGAGGGTAAAGGATGGGAAGAGAGAATTCCAAAATTTATTTTTGTTATTGTGGGTTTCCTCTGTGCTGTCCAATGGAGAATGGCAAGAAATCTGTTTATATTGAGGACAGGAATCTCAGGGGGAAATTAGGCCATACTGCAACTCAAAAGCAGTTTTTAATTTTGCATAATTTTGAAATGAGAAATTAGTGAGTGTCTCAGAATTAAGAATAGAAGAGTATCAAGTATGCTCAGGGGAAAAAACAACAAACGGTGACACCATTTAAGGGAGAGAGAGATGCCCATATACACTCCGGGAGAGACCCTGGGCCCCTTCAGAAATGACACTGTGGTCCCTGGGCTCCTGGGGCAGCCACCCCCTGTCACCTTGGGAGCACCACCCTCGATAGGGTGTGTTAAGCACAGGCGCCCAGCAGAGCGGAGACAGGTTTGACTGAATTTCATTATAGTAGCCAGAGAGTTCTTAGTCTTTGTTTAAACTGCAGGTGAAAATCAAGCAGGTCTTGATTCTCTTGGCAAGTAGGCCACGGTGGGTGGTCATCAGCACGATGCTTAAGCACAGTTAATGCCAGCTTTTGAACCAGCAGCTACCAGGGCTGCCAGTCAGGTGTATTTTAAAACATCAATTCTTGCATCTCTCTGCATCAGTAATCACAAACAATTCACATATACAGTGTTATAAAATAGTTTTCAATTAGAATCATAGTTTCATAATTATTTATAATTACAATAGAATGTTGACAGGACTGAAAGGACCTCATGTAATTGTAATAATAAGACGAAAGAAGAGGGGCTTTGCCTGTTTCCAAAACTAAAATTTTTGAGCTATCACAGTGATTCATTAACAGTAATCAAATCTAACGATAGCCTCCGTTCTCCTATGTAAACAAATAATTGGACCAGAACCTTAGAAAACCTATTCCAGGAAGCAGTTACTGTCCAGCATCCTGCAGTTGAGCTGGCTTCACAGGGTCCCTGAAGACAGGTGGGCGAGAAGCCCCAGTGCTGCGGGGTCCCACTGCTCTTCCCAGTGGTTAGAAGAACTGGGAGTAAACTCATCAGGCCTGTGATGTTTTCTCAGAAATGATTCACAAACTGAGTTAGTAATCTTATCTCTTAGGCTTTTCATCCCTTTCTTATAAGATGATAAAAATTGGATGAGGTCAGTCAATTAGTGATATCCTGAGAGTGTTCCCTCCCTGTATTTGACCTGAGGCCAGACCATGGTGGAGGTAATGAAGATAATAGTGGCCTCCTTCAGGAGGTCCCATGCACGCACTGTGCACTCAGTGCCCCTGGCCCTGCAGCAAGACATCATCGACCCATGCCTCCACCAGAGACTCCTGGACACTCACGCAAGTCTGGGTCCGTCTCTTGCGGGATCACTGCTCCTTTCTCCTGGGTCCTGGTGCACACAAGGTTCTGTTTGTATCCTCCAAGAGTCTGTTAACTCAGTCCTGGGTAAGTTCTGGCGCCTCTGTAGTGGGGTTAATGGCGACCTCCTCCAAGAGGGCTTATGCCATACCCAGAGGGCTTATGCTCTGCACCCAGAGCCCCGGCCCCTGCGACAGGCCACTGCTGACCCGTACCTTTGCAAGAAACACTCAAACACAGTTCTGGCTCAGTCTCTGTGGGGTCTCTGGGTCCTGGTACACACAAGGTTTGTTTTAGCCCTCTGAGCATCTCTGGCAGGTAAGGGGTTTGACTCTGAATGTGATTTTGCCCCTCTGCCTTCTTGCTGGGGCTTCTCCTTTGCCCTTGGATGTGGGTATCCTTTTATGGTGGGATCCAACATTCTCCAGTCAATGGTTATTCAGCAGTGAGTTGCAGTTTTGGAGTTCTCATGGGAGAAGATGAGCACACGTCCTTCTATCCACCATCTTACGTCAAAGCCTTCCTCGGTGATCAGTGCAAAGAAATAGAGGAAAGTAATAAGATGGGAAAGACTAGAGATCTCTTCAAGAAAATTAAAGCTACCAAGGGAACATTTCATGCAAAGATAGCCACAATAAAGGACAGAAATGCTCGGGACCTAACAGAGGCAGAAGATATTAAGAGGTGGCAAGAATACACAGAAGAACTATACGAAAATTATCTTCACAACCCAGATAATCAAAATGGTGTGATCACTCACCTAGAACCAGACATCTTAGAATGCAAAGTCGAGTGGGCCTCAGAAAGCATCACTACAAACAAAGCTAGTGGAGGTGATGGAATTCCAGTTGAGCTATTTCAAATCCTGAAAGATGATGCTGTGAAAGTGCTGCACTCAATATGCCAGCAAATTTGGAAAACTCAGCAGTGGCCACAGGACTGGAAAAGGTCAGTTTTCATTCCAGTCCCAAAGAAAGGCAATGCCAAAGAATGTTCAAACTGTCGCACAACTGCACTCATCTCACATGCTAGCAAAGTAATGCTCAAAATTCTCCAAGCTAGG